>ONZK01002069.1:94499-105248 GCA_900322385.1 Pharnaceum exiguum | reverse complement strand
CCCCCCCCCCCCCCCCCCCCCTTTTTTTTTTTCCTTGAAAAAATAGTCATGTATCGGAGAAATAGAGAATTTTGATATTCATGCATCATAGAAGCCACTTAACCATGCATCATAGAACTGATAGTTAACGCCATAGAGATTTTTTGATATTCAAGCCTATTCAGAAAAACATATATACATACCTTTAGTTTTGTATCCTTCGGTAAATATTTAAGGGCTTGTGCTCCATTAATCCTTTCCCATCTTTGGCTCAACAGATCAAGGGCCTCATCAAGCATGATGTTGGCACCTCCTTCGCTACTGGAATCATCAATATCACCATCAGCATCACCATCACTCTTGCCACTGTCTGTGCTGCTAAGGCTAAATCGCACATCTTCTGCACTATCTACCTCTGCGACTGCAACCTTTCGGGTTGAACGACCTTTACCTCTAATTGACGCAGAGGAACTAATCCTCTTAGCTTCAGCATTAGAGGTTGAAACTAGATTGTTTATTCGCGTTTCGAAGTTCCTTGTTGTTCTTTTAGGATTTAGATAAATTTGCAGAAGAGTAACATAAATGCTGCTTTGTGACCTTCCCGTAGATTGATGAATTTGAGACTCATATATACGGTCACAGTAGGAGAGAGCCAGCTCAGGAACATGCAGCTACCAGTATGAGGAGTACCAGAAAACACACAATCAGCAAGCATATTGCACAAAATATGCATAATAATTAATAAATGCAAGGAACAGGAACTAGTTTTTAAAAACAACTTAGAATCCAGTCCATTCACATTCAAAGGCTCAACTCTATTGTCAAACTTCACATCACATGCATCTCTATTCTCTAACATTTACGATTATCAAGGATTGTCTGACCTACAGAACACTATTATCAAAATTCTTCTCGTTGTTCTAAGATAAAATATTGTTTATTGTTAATGCTCAATATTTCTGGCCACTTTTTTGTTGGTTGAGGTGATGAAGAGATCATTGGTTAGCACAACATCAACTAATAAAAATGTGGCTCTGCCCCTGAAGATCACCATAACTGGAGGCAATATTACAAGTCAACCAACAAAATCGGGTCTGCCACTTAATAGCTCCAAAACTGAAGGCAATTATCATTAGTCAGACAAAACAGCCTTAGAAGTTAGAACTATGGTTTAGACGTCCAATTAAGTAGCTTGACTTTAGACCGTGCGCTAAGTCAAGGAATGCATCACATGCTGAAACCATCATTCAGAACCAAATTACTTTCTTGAATCATTTCTGTGACTTCAACTACAGACATTGCCGCACAGCTGCAGGCCAAGCAGAACAAAAAAAAAAACAGACCTATCACTAAGACACAACCAAGGGAAAGAAACAATAGTGAGAGCAGCAGGCTCTACCTTGTGAACATAAAGAGACAGCGCAAGCTCATGCTGTTTCAATTTTCCCAATAGAAGTGCCCTTTCTTCATACAGGCCATCTACAGGAAGACGCTTGAGAAGACCCTCAGGATTGTACCCAGAAATGCTTTCTAATGCAGATAACAACTTTTTTCTAGTTGGTGAATATTCCTTCTCTTCCCATTTCTGTTGTGAACTCAGTTCTGAATACCAATCAAGCACCTCAGAGAGATAAATTTGTACCTGCAAGAGTTAAGAAGCGGAGTGTAAATCCGCAACACAAGTGAATATAAAATCATATGAGAACCATCAAACCATTCATAAGCAGTGTTTTTAAGCAAAACAGAGAAATAAAAGTCTAACCATTTCATTCTGTAAATTTCCAGAGATCCCATCTTCATTCATCGCAAGCATGAGTTCCAGGTATTTAGCCTGCATATTTGGAGCATGTTGTTTCAAGTAGGAATTAACCAAGTCTGCCTGAATGTTCCCTGATAGAAAAAGGTCAATTGTTTGTGATGGACAACTCTCAAGAACAAGCATTGCATACTCTAGCACAAGCATCGGGTCTGTTGCACAAAGAGGCTGCAGAACAGAAGTTCCATATCAAATTCAATATTCATCTTCTGAAAGTTGTATATCAATAATGGCTAGAATCAATTAACTGTCTGAAGGATCACCTTCAGATACTCAACAATCATTTCATGCGTGAATTTCTGGGTGAGCTCAGGCCGTGGGTGATCAGACTGAGACTCTTCTACAAGTTGGAGCAAAAGCGTCAGAGCTTCGCGGTGCATATTGTTGCTCCTGTATAATTCCATTAAAGTAGTATACTGAATCCTTTTCTGCAAGAACTCCTCGCATATTTTCAAGTCACAATAGTTGAGACCTTTCAGTAATTCCACTGCAGCAAAAGATTGTCCAGTGAGGATGAGAGCTTGGAGGAGAGCTGTGTCGAGAATAGCAGCTCTCTCACGACCACCTGAGCTGATAGGTTTGCAGCCACGTCCCTGAATTACCAGATAAACTATTGAAAAACAGAAATCAAAAGTTCATAGTAATCAATGGATAAAGTCAAGTCAAATGACCTTTTCAAGGTATGAATCTTCCAGAAAGCTACCTTATTGGATTTCTTAGGCCTATTCAAGTCATAAGATCTGAAATTAGCCCCAACAGCATCATAAACAGCCTCGTCTGTACCCTCTGCTGCAGCCTTTTCAATAACACTGAATCTTTTCTTCTGCAAGTACTTGATAAGAGCCATAAGAGTATTGTGGCTAACAATCTTCGAGTCAACTGCAGCATTTTCCTCCAACTCAAGATGAGCTGGAGGCAAAGAATCCATATCATCAGATACAGTGGATGAGCCCCTAGACAGATCTGAAGCATCTGCACCAATATCCATCAGTTTCTCGGGCTCTGGAAGCAAAGTCGACTTTGGAACAACAAGAGATGGGTACAGAGAAAGCACATATGTGATATCGACTTGAGAAGAAAGAAAATGCTCCATGGCTTCCTCATAGCTTCCATTTTCAAACAAGTAATGTGCGTATCTGCATCAAGAACCAGACTGAACTTAACACTTGTAAAAATTGAAGCTCAACCCTCAACTCAGATTCAATGAAAAGAAAACTATTTTGTATCATCTTAACTTCATATTAATGATAAATTGATAAGCAATAATTTTCCTTAGACTGATCACTGGCATGCACTTTGATCGCCACAAACTTCAACTGCATTGTTACCAGTAACAAGGAGAATTACAGTGAAAGCTTACCTAATATGGATTGCACTCTCCTTTGCAGCTCTCAGGCTCGACTCTTCTGGTGGGAGAACTTTACACAAAGACAAAGCCTCATCAAAATTACCAGAAGCTGTCAATTGCACAATCTGCATTTAAAACACTTCATCTTATCAGTCACAACTCACAAATGGATCTCTTGGGGTAAGGCAAAAGGCTGGCTTATCATTAATGTCGTGGTTAGCACTCATAGTGAACATGATGCATCTCAATAGTGAGGAAATTTAAAAGGAATTCCATGCCACTACAAGGCCGTCTAACGTGATCCCCCCTAATTGTTATCTAGACTGAATATTTGCTATCCAATGTGATCACACAACCTATACAGAATAACAAACTCCAATATCCAAGAATATGTAAGCAGACAGCTATATAAGAGAAGAGTAAGAGGACCACCTGTGCACCAAGAGGAACAGAAAACAGCCCGTAGACAGATTTCTCCAACGAAACAAGAATTGAGCCATCACTTTGTTTGAGATTCCGAACATTTCGTAAGACCACGGTTTGTATAAGTGGATGCGGTTGTTGAAGTGACCTTATCTGCATCACCAATAGGATGGTGAATAAAATTAACACAAAGCTCCGGCGGAAAGAAAAAAAAAGAAGGTACCCTACTCCTAAAAAGCTTCACTTTTGACAAAGTTTAACGAACCCACCTCGACGTGTCTAGGCAAGAGACCAATAGCGTAAGGCTCATTGATTACAATTTGCGAAGGAGCCTCAGACCAACAAATCCTCCCTTCTTGCCCCACTTTCCCATGTTGGTCCACGAAGACTCCAATATTATCCTGAGGGCACCACGGGTAAAGAAAAACACCAAATCAACAACATGATCAAGTTCAAAAGAATGCCAATTCTCACACTAACAAATAATTGTACCTAGAACCTCACTGAACCCTAGCATAAAAAATATTAAGCAAACAGCATAACATAACACCCTTCCACTAGTTAAAATTTACTTTGAGTTAAACAAGGTCAGTGTGATCACACAAAAACTTGAGTGAACCCGTTTCATATGTGAGACTGGGTCATAATGACAGAAAAGGTTGATTAATGACCCCTCGGTGATCATAGTGACCCCGTCTTATATATGAAACAGGTTCACACAGGTGTAATTAACTTTAGACTAAAACTAAATTCCTATGATAATGCTGAAATGTAGAGCACCAATTGATAAATACAATCTAAGAACAACCATTACCTTACCAAGAAGCAACCCTCCGGACGGAAGAGAAACAACCAAAGGAGGCGAAATTCTCCCAGAAGCAAACACTTCGGAAAGCTGCCCGTTCCCGGCGTTGAGTATCATGTACTCCTTTCTCACCCCAATGCATATATTCTCCCCACACCACGCCATCGACTTAACCACATCCGGAACTCCATACTCTTTCACCTCCACAAACCCTCTCCCACCTTAAATAAATAAAAAAAAAAAGTGAAATTTCAGAAATGTGGAATTTTGAAAATAAGTAAAAATTAAATTATTTACCGTCGAGCTTGAAGATAGAGACGCGGCGTTGACGGCCAAAGCAAAGAAACCCCCGTTTATCATCCCAAGCAAAGACATTAGCGCCTTTCGCTTTGGCAATGACAGCGAAGGGCTCGAGAGTAGGGAGCTTATGAAAGGAGATAGTTTCGGAGAGAGAGAGTAATAGCTCCTCGGAACGTGAAACTTGTAATGATATGATCTGTTTTTTTGAAAACCCATTTATTGTTCTCTCGTGGATGTACGGTTCCTGTAAAAGGTCTGAGGAGTCTCCGGTGGTGAGGACTGTGGAGTCTGGTGACGTGGAGGATTCTGGGCCGTAGATTTGGAGAGATCCGTCGTTGCAAGCGAGGATTAGTTTAGAGTTGTGTGATTCAACGGCGTCGATTTTTGTTGGGGTGTCGTTTAGGAGTGTTACTGTGTCGTACGCTGTGTGTACCATCTTGTTATCATTTGTCGTCGACTCTTTTCTCTCTCCTCCTTTCTGCTGTGAATTTTGATTGATGATTGTCCCGTTGATCGTTTGAAGGTTTATTACAAAAAAAAAAGAGAAATAAAGAGTGGGGGGTGAATCGTGTATACGTGGACGGTCGAGATTAAGAAGAGAAACGGTAGAAAAGAAAAGGAAAAATATTTAAAAACGAAATAAAAATTATAGTCCCGGCGGGGCTCGAACCCGCGACCTTCGGCTCATAAGACCAACGCTCTAACCAACTGAGCTACGGGACTTCATTGTTTATTGGGTAAAGCTTATTTATATATTCTCGAAATGAACCAAAAATGAACTCCACGCCAAACAATTTTCTTTTTATTTTACTTTTGTTTAGTTGAATGACAATAATTGTTTGATTAGTATTGGCGGAGAACAATCTGAAATCAAACACCCCGATTAATTTTCATTTGTGAATTGTAGAAAAGAGGGAAAATCAAATGACGGTGGGAATGATAAACGCGAACCCGGTGGTGCACGAGAAGAAGGAGAGGGTTGCCCGCACCGAAAACTCTCACCACCCTGACTCAACTACAGCAACAGCAACATCATCATCATCCTCCGTCCCCGTCGTTGATCCCCTCGACGTTTATGATATCCTTTGATTTAATTGTTTTACTTACTTCATTAGTGCTTATTATTGATTGTTTTTCATTATGATGATTGTGATGATGGTGATCTTTGACTTGATAAATGGGAACAAATCATGTGAGGGATATAAGAGATCCAGAGCACCCTTACTCGTTAGAGCAGCTTAATGTTCTTTCTGAAGAATCCATTTCAGTTGATGACCAACTTGGCCGTATTCTGTAAGTAAATTTCTTATTGTACTTTTCCTCTTGTTTTACATCCTTGTTATGATTTGGACTGATTGTGATATGATTTTAAAAGATGATAATTTTATTGACAGGATACAATTTACCCCAACTGTCCCACATTGCAGTATGGCCTCTGTTATTGGGCTTTGTCTCCGAGTTAGACTAATCGATTGCTTTCCTCCACGTTACAAGGTTGACATCGAAGTGTCTCCTGGGTCTCATGCTGATGAACTAGCAGGTATAGGTGAATGAATATCAGAGATTAGCTAGCTGTAGTCTGATAATATATGTTCGGTTTCTGATATACGCTTTTGATGCTGTGCAGTAAACAAGCAACTGAATGACAAAGAACGAGTTGCGGCCGCCCTTGAGAATCCCAGCCTTCGCCAGCTTGTAGATGAGTGCCTTTCTCACACTGAACTTTGATTCAGACTATGGATAGTATACGCATTGTTTAGCTCTCATTTCCAGAATTTGATGTACAGTTCTGTATTTCCGAATGCACTGTACAGTCAAGAGTCCCTTGTGCTAGCAAATGTTATGTATTATTAAGTCATTTTCATCTGTTTGTATGGTGATAAAAATAGCGCCTCAGGCTTGTGGCTTAGAATGAGAATGTTCAGAAGGCCATTTATATACTTCAATAAATCATCTTTGCTCATCTTTCAAATGCAACACTTCGGTAAGTCATACTTAAAACTCACGATCGAAGTCACATGTCTGATTGATTTCTGAACAACAGTCAGAAAATAGAGGAAAGTGAAATAAGAGTCACCAAATAGTACTCGGGTACAAGCATTCTAATAAACCAGAGGAAAGGTTTCATGTTTTGAGCATAGTATACGAGTTTCTAATGTGTACTGAGACAGTACATCTATAACTGGAGCTACTTAATCTGCGGCATCGCTCCCTTACATACATACGCACAACACCAAGTGCAGAGATACAGAAACAGAACTAGTCTGGCAAAGGTGCATGCATTATTCAGATAGTAGTAGTAGGAGCAGAGACCACTACAGAGAGCTATTGCCAGACTGGTGGGTTTCGCGACAAAAAGTTTCTCACACCACCACTAACTTCAGCTGCTACCATTAAAGTGGCTCTGGAACTACCTCAGCCTTCGAATGACCAGCACCAACCACAACTGGCTGAGGAGTCACGCCCTGCACAGCACCAAATCCCCAGAACTTTGCCCCCTTCACCTCATCCTCGGCCATCATCTTTGAAAATTCCTCATGATCATACTCCAATGTGGCATTTCCACCAAACTCTTTTGGAAGGTTTTCGATGTCAAAATAGGACTTCATCAGCTCCACACTGTCTTTGTTCTTGGGAGATACAAACTTAACTTTCTGAGCAGTCTTTGGATCCAAGAAGTACTTCACAGCCTGAGAATATAAGTCAAATGAATTTCAGAGGAAAGACTTACATATTTGCTAATAGGAGAGGATGTCAATCATGTCATGATAGGCCAACAATAGCAACGCAACAAAGAGAAGAGTAACCAAAATATATAAACAAAAAAAAGCGCATTCAATTGTTCTATTTGGTACTTTCTCCATCCACCCAGGATAATTAGGCACTACAACAACAACAACCGAGTGTAAATCCCCATTCAATGGGGGTGCTCGGGGTCAGGATGTACGCAACCTTACCCCATTCAATTAGGCACTATACTAGCCAACTCAAACAGTGATACTCATCATATACGCCAAGGGAAAAAAATCTAGTATTTCCCAAGGATCTTATGCACGTCAAACGGAAAATGGAAGCTCGATATACAGTTCATAATTTCCAGCATAATCACCAACTTTTCAGACACAAATACTGCAGGAATGGCTTCTTAGCAATTCATTTGTATAAGATAGAATAAAAGCTTGTGGACATACTAAGAGGTAAAAGCTTGTGGAAATGCTAAAATGTGTCTACTTACCCTCCAAAACGCTTGAAAGATCCTTGGTGGATTATAGAGAATTGCGAGACCAAGTCTTTCAGGGTAGTGATTCTGCAAAATATTAATGATTTCTCGTGCTGTTTTGACTGGTACGTTGGTGCTCAATGTAAGTCCTGTGTAATCTATCAGCCAAGTCATCTGCTCTTGGCCTTCCGGAAGGTTGAGGATTGCATTCTCTAACAGATACACCAGATGGCGAATATTACCTTCTGATGAGGAGGTATTCTACAAAGGAAACAGACAAGGTTAGGTAGTGGTCTATCAGGCAGGATGAATTGACATTCAGAGGTTAATT
Source organism: Pharnaceum exiguum (assembly GCA_900322385.1). NCBI lineage: Eukaryota > Viridiplantae > Streptophyta > Magnoliopsida > Caryophyllales > Molluginaceae > Pharnaceum > Pharnaceum exiguum. The sequence continues at coordinate 97,026 of ONZK01002069.1, read as the reverse complement.
CTGAATGACTGATAGTCACCTGTTTTGCTGGTCTCATTATAAGGACAGTTCTTCCTACACGATCATTAAAATTTGCCCGGGAAACCTTCCCTGTCTCTCCTTCATGAGCAACCTCACACTGTCCATCCCAAAAAAGTCACAAAAGATAAAAGTTAAAAATGACATCCAGAGTAGTTTAGGAATCCATAGAAAAGGAGACAACTAAGAACACAAAAAAGGAAGTACAGGACAATATCTTGCTCACCCAACGAATTTCCTCAGGCTTATAGTTAGCCCTCCATTTTAGAGTGTCTTCCAACATTTTCTTAGCTTTGTCAACATTCCAGCTCCTGGCTTCTAGATATCTCCTTACACAAGCATCATTGCAGAACTTTGCATTACGCTCAGATAGTGGTCCAAGCGCCGCCTTGAGTTCTTTGACCTACAAAAACATTCAGTACTTAAACTTTGATGTACTTTAAACTAGTCATATCCGATCGTTTGCATTATAGGCTGAAAATTTTCATCATCTATTCATCCTTCACAACCTTGTGAAATTGTTCAGATTCAACCAGGGAACAATATGTTCCTATCTTTCAATAACTTCTCCGGAGCCTAACTACCAAATCCATTTTGGTTAGGCTAGTAACGACCAAACGCAATCCACCAAGAAGACGTGACTATTTTCATACAGACAATTAAAAATCAAAACAAAATTGAAACTTTGCAAAACACTATTTTGATTTATTTGCAAGCTGAGAACTGCAAGTCAAGGGCAAAATACTACAAGATCTCTCACTAGAATGAGAATATTTACCTTAGCATCTCGCTGGAAGGAATCGTTTTCATCATGGTTCTGGGAACTCTTCCACCGGAACATCTTGAGCAAAGAAGCTTATCCTACAACCAAACAGACCACCAGTAGGTAAAACTAATATCAAATTTACACTTATCTCTATCTAACATAGATATCACATGGGTTTCTCAATAAAAATCGACTAACTCAAACCACGGGGAACGAAATTTACAAAACGAAAAAGGGTTGAAAATTGCAACCTTGAAATTGTGATAAAATGAGAACGGTATGTATCAAACAAACAAATGTTACTAGATATTTTCAAGAAGCCTAGAACTAACAGTAGATCGATGCATATAATTGAAGTTCAATTTGACTATCATGTCAAGTGAACCAAGCACTGGTGGTGATTCAACAAGCAGCTTACTTTGAGTCCCACCACCTAAATTAATATTACAACTACTAGTATGACCAATATTACATAATAATAATGGTACAAAATGCATGATCACATAAATATAAACATATACATGAGGGTCCCCAATTTTTGTACCATCCAATTCATTTCCTACCATGGGTACAAATTATTTATTGCAATTGATTGTTGTTTTATGGTAGATAAAAAAAATAGCCAAATAAAGAAAGTACATTAGTGAAGCATCACCAAAACCCACCAACCACACCAATAATAACAATAATACAAATATAAAAAATGAATAAATAAATCAAATTATGCACGATGACAAATCTCGCAGGGAAAAGTCCCCCCATGCCAAGTTGCCGACGCACGCAAAAACAAAGATAGGGATACAACATTCCGATCAGCACGATGTAAAAAGTAAATATAGATCGATGATCTAGATGGGAGTGAAGGTGAAAAATAGACAGTGAGAGAGGGAGAGGGAGAGAGTGAAAGATGCGTACCTGTAATGAGAAAAGGTAGGAAAGGAGAAAGGACGAGAAAACTGGAGATGGTTTTGTTATTTATTTGTTCAGTGGGAGCTGTTGTTACTTGTTAGTGTTGTTAGCTTTGGCCTGGTGTTTGTTTGTTTGATGTGGAAATAAACTGAACTGACCGAACAAGTGGGTATTTTTCGGAGGAAATAGCAGAGAGGAGAAGAGAGATTGTTGGAAAGGCGTGTGGACTGAACTTTTGCTCTCCCTCGTGTGGATTGTGGATGGTCGATCTCACGTCTTTTGTGCAATTTTTAAATAAATATAAATAAATAAATAAGGACAGAAAATGATTATAGTGTTTTCGTCTAATTATTTGGTTACAATATTCCAAAAAACAATAATAACCTAGTGTCGTCCAATTATGTCGGATGGATGGAGTGTAATCTTTATTCAATTGGGGTGCTTGGGGGTCAAGATGTACGCAATTACCCCTACTTAAGAAATAAGAAGGTTATTCCCGAGATTGACCCTAACTGTATTAAAGTATCGACTTACAACAACTCTACTAAACATAAGAAGTATTGAAGAGCGCATAAGGTATGAAGATAAATTGTGTAATGATTTATTTTGTATGGTCCCTTTTGTATTGGAGAATTCCATTTTAACATTACTTTTGTCTTTTTTTTTCTTTCTAAAAGTAAATGAAAGGAGGTCAATTGTTCATATACACAACTTATGGAGGTGATTTGTAAAACTTAAGGCTTTAAATTGCACCGTCAAGTATTTGATACACCGGGTGGATTGATGACTAATAATAAAGGGATTGGCTAATGACATTAAAAATGTGATTAATAA
>ONZK01002069.1:64795-75961 GCA_900322385.1 Pharnaceum exiguum | reverse complement strand
CTATGTAATTAGGGCTTTGTGCGTTGCAGAGTTGCAGTGTTGGTGGCCGTTCGTCGGGCGCTAGGTAAGGTTTAGTAAGTTAATGGAATTGTTTGCCGAACGTTAGTTAACAATGAGGGAGATATGCCAAGTCAGGCGTGATTTTGAAGGGTATTTTTGTCTAAAAAAAAGTTATGTGTGGATTCATAAGTTATGTGCTGTGGAAAAATCAGCTATAGCAGATTGTAAAAGAAACAGGGCCCAAATTTACTTCAATTTCAGGAGTCCCTTTTCATGACAAAATTAATTTTGACTTATTGTATTTAGTTCACTTTAATAATATTCATTTTAGTCCTAACAAAAGATTGATCCCCTAAAAAAAAAAAAGATTGATTTTTACGGATACTACGAGTACCTTAATATGATAAACAGGACAGTGTATACTACGACTAGCAGATATTACCAAGTACCCCCCAAATATTGCAGCTACATTAAGAATAGAAATGATATAATTGTCCTGCATAATTCTGACAAGATATATGGGAAATTGCAACCATAAATTGCCGCTTACCTTATCATGAAACAAAAAATTATAAGAAATGGGGTGAACATACATCATATCAAGTATCAATGCTTGCCATTGTCTCAACATAACAGAAAAGCAATTAGTTGATGTTATTTGTAAGTTATAAGTATGACATTGATTATTTGATATGTTGATTGTTGATGTTTCCTTTCATATCTGTGGGTGGCAATAGAAGGCAAAGCAGAATTGATACGACTCTGGAAGGGAAAGATAATAAAGGTGGGGCAGTTTTGTACAATTTTCAGATAGACAAGGACAAGCACTTTTCCTATGACCGATCTTTGAACATATGATCTGATAGGCAAAGACGTAAGCTTTAACACCCTCCTAAACCTTACATGAAAGTAGGAGAAAATTTCACTTTCATACAAAGATGACAAGTGAATAGGATAGGGGTGTTGAAAGGGAGCAATTTCTCTTGTACAAATTAATGCTAGTATGAACAATATACTTGGAGAAGATAATTAATGTAAGATGTAGCTCAAGCACGGTAGTAGACAGACTAGTGGTACATGTGACATAGTATTTCAACAGGTCAGTTTTGAAAACCCCATTTCTAGGGTATTGGCGGTTGCAAGGACAATGACTTACTTCGTTCATTTATGTAGCTAAGTTGCCATTTTTGTTGGCTCACTAGACCTCAAGTATATGATTGCATGAAAGCATTACTGGGGACCCTTGTTTCTAAGATATTACTTTTACACAGACTAATCCTAGTAATCTGAAAGTGATCCTCCAACCCCCTACTTTGCAATCAACACCTACTACTGCACAAACCCTCCTGTTCAATCAACCTACATCCAACCACTTCATCATTGTAAGGTCCAGGATTCATACTGAAGATCTACTACTATAATTTCTTCATTTTCCAATCTTAAACTAGCCAAATGTAGTTCCTATATCATCACACTAATGTTTCTGGACTTGGTACAAGCAACGTTGCACTTGCACTTGCAGTTCCAATTTCAATTTCAATTTCAATTTCAATTTCATCATGCCAAGGCTAGAACACCAATTTGAAAACATGAGGTGAAGCAATAATGCAACAAACAATTGTACAGACTTTAACTTAAGAGAACATTTTGCATTAAAAAAATTTCCATTGCCTCATACTTTCTTTACAATTTGTATAAACTGGACAACATCTAACTTAGCTAGACAAAGAAACCCCAACCTAAACTGCTAAACCCCAAAACCTATCTACTACTAGTAGTATCTATATCTACCTAGCCATATGATTCATTTCAATTACACAGTACTAGTACTAACCAAAGACCCCAACAACCCAACCAACCTACTTGAAAAGAAAACACCTTCCAACTTCAATGTACTGGACCCTAATCTAAACTGAGAAAGAAAAAAAAATCAGTACTACTAGCAGACCAATATAATTAATTAATTAAATAATAAATCAAGTTCCATACTCACAAACTAGTGCCAAGAGGAGACAGTGAGAAGAGGAACATCATTCCAAGCGAGACTGAGAAACCCAGGTGGAGCTTCCACTAACTTATACGACGAACTATAATTATAATTCCAAAGTAGTATCTTCGCTTGACTGTTGGCATAGTGACTTGGTACTACCGGCTCGAAACCGGCACTCTCCATTATCTCTTTCCACTCTTCCTTGCACTCCATTCTCTCTCTTCTCCCCCTCTTATTATTATTATCATTATTATTATTACTATTATCCCCTTCTGGGCCAACACAGCCCATTATCCTCCGGCCCAATAACACCCTCTCAACCTTCCCCCTTTCTTTACACTCACGTGGCAGCCCTGCTTCCAAAGACTCAAACACGGCTGTGTAATATCTAACCGCCGTCTTAAACCGGGTCAAGTACCCGACCCGGTTCAGCCCCGCTTCGTACTCACCTAGTGTCACAATCTTCGGCTTCAAAACCTTAGCTAACTTCAATGCTTTTACAGCCAACGAACCATCATTGTCTTCGTCTAACAAATTATACAACTGAAGCATGAAGTTTACTGTCAGCACTTCATCCGGGTCAACCCGGAAGCTCTCCACCGTAAGCGACTCAATAGGTGCTAAAACCGCCTCGAACTCGAAGTTAAGATCTAGAACCTTGGCGAAGTCTCGTAACCTGTTACCGGTAGCTACCATTTCTTTCTCCGGAGAAGGACCGAGCTCCGGGGCGGGTATCCCCGAGATCCGTATACGTTCGGGCTTTCCGTTGGGCCGGGTTGCCAAGGCTTGTAATAATGCGGCCCATTGGACACCTTGCACTATCCCGAAGTCAACTATGTGGATCTTTGACTCGTCTTCTGTTGCTTCTAGTATTGCTTGGTTTGCTGTCAAGTGTGCGAACTTTGAGTATGGGCATGCGTCGTTTAGTGTCTTGTAACATAGTGTGTACTCTTCTGTTGTTGTTGTGGCTGTTTGGGGTGCTGTTGAAGTGGAGGAGAGAGAGTGGAGTCTATGGCGAAGGGCTTCTGAGAAATAGTATACCACTCTTTGAGTTGGGTCTCCTTGTTGGGAGACAGAAGTTGAAGATGCAAGTTGTGTGAGTGTGTTGAGTGCTGTCTCCGGTTTCGTCTCGGCAAGTTGAGCGCACTCTATTAACGCCGATATTATTGGCGGAAATAAAGATTGGTTTCGTTGTTGTTCTACAACGGCGTCGTTTTCAGGGGGAGGCTTAAGATCTTCTGGAGGAGACGGTGGCTGAGAGGAAGTAGGAGGAGGGGGAGGGGCCCAGTGGTGATTATGATAATCCAACGGCTGAGGAATAACGGAAGTAACGGTCTTATTTGACTCAGAATAAATAACACGAGCGAGATCCGACGGCGGAGAAATGCTGACATTAACTTTCCCCTGACACGTGGAGAAAGGATCGGCAGACGCGTAGAGGCCATAATCAGCCAAAACCTCACCGTTAGTGGTAGTAACAGTAGTGTTACTCATTAAACTTTCCATCCACTCATCAGAGTCAAACTCACCACCAACAGCGGGCCCACTGCAAAAGTCGACGAACCGGAACCCGGACGAGTTGTGGTCCGGGTGGAGGAGGGAGAATACCGGTTCGGTTCCATCTGGGGGTGGGAAACTTGGGTCGGAGAAATTAGAAAAGCCTAGTGGGGGTGATGGGGTGCCGGATATTGGTGGTGATGGGCCTGGCCATGGGTTGGGAAGAAAGAATGGGCTGTTGGGGTTCAAATACTGGGATTGGTGGGCCTGGTGATGGTGGTGGTGCTGTTGCTCTTGTTGTTGTTTTTGTTTTATGACTTGTTGGGCTATTGCCATGAGATTGCCACTGTCAGTGCACATATAAGCAGCCATAGTAGAAGAAGGAAAATGGAAACGGCTATTTTGGTTTGAGTGGGGAGAGAGAGTGGAGTGCGGGAGGGAGGGTGTGGAACGGTAGAGTGAGGGAAGAAAGGCTTTAAACTTAAACAAGTGATGATAGGAAAAATGAAAAGAAAGGTGAGAGGGGTAAGGGCACCGAACGGGGACAAAAACACTGATTAAAGACCCCCAAATCGATATGTCAGTGGGCCCCTTGCTTTCTGCATTTAGCCTTCCTTGATGTGATTTTTCTTTTCATCCCAAGGGAAAATGAAAAAAATGAATAAAGTGAAAGAGAGCTCGGATGGCGACTCATCGCAACATTTGTTGGTTCTTAAAAAAGAAAAAATAAAGCTATTTAACATTTTTAATCACATAGGTTGAGTGTTTATGGAATTAAAAGAATTATCTTTATCCTTCGATTTTGATTATACTATAGCAAAATAGCTACAAAATATTGAGTATTTCTTGTTATTAGTGAAATTATTTTTCGGCTTTAAGTGACCTCTAGTTGCCTATAATATTTTTCACATGGCACATGAAATAGGTAACACATTATTAACCTTACAGTGTGCTTTCTCTCTTCTCACATATTCTCTCTTCCCATAACTTAATCGTTGCAGGAGACGAGCCTTGGCCACTAGAGGTCACGTTCTTTGCGCTGGCACTCCTAGCCACCCCCTGACGTCTAATCCATCTATTCACTCATCACCATCTCTGATACAAGCTTCGTCCTCTGTTGGGCCCCTAAAACATCGTTTTTGTTTATTAGATCATAAAGATAAAGAGGAGTTTACCATTGAGTAAGAGGTGTTTGGCCTATCTTCAACTCAAAAGTGATTCTCCTTTTTATTTTTATTCACCTTCTCCTTCCAACTTCTCTATCACCGCCAAAATGAAATGCAAATTACTCTCCACATTGATTAAAAGCAAAAGCAAAAAATTGAACCTTTTGCTTTTGGCCATTTCAGGGGTCATTTATAGGTTTTAGATTGTTGATTTATGGTGGAGGTGGAGAAGGAGTGGAGAGAACGAGGAAGAAAATACAAAAGACCGTGGCGGAGACAGTGTGTTAGAGGGTAGTTCATCTGCATCACATGAAATTTAGATAATCTATAAATTCTTCTTGTTTTTATCAATATTGTAGTGTGGATCAGGGGTTATGAACTACATCACCCAAAAAAAGAAATCTACCTCTGTCATCGACAAAAGCGAAGCACTTTTAGTGAGAATATAGGCTAAACACTCTCCTAATACTAAACTATTAGACGTACAATTGATTCTCATCGTACTTTATGCAAATACAGTCACAAAGACACTCTACTCAAGTACTCAACGCAAAAACGTTTATAACTTGAACGTCTTCATACTGCATATGAGTCCATACTCCATAGTCATGCTATTCACTTTACAGCCAAACATACAATGCATTAGTGGCTTGATGACTGAGCAAAGCCGGATATTGGAAGTATATACAAGGAGTAAAAATGACTAATGACTTTCCTTCAGTCTTTATACGTGTCAACTGTCAAGTCCAAATTACAGAGGAATGACGTGGCATATGGTGAAAATGGAATGAAATCTATGGACAACTGATGGGACCGCTGTCAATCCACGTGGAATTACCTCCTTCATGTTCTACATCGCCCGGTTTGCACGGGACACCTGCTGATGTCATGCTCACACCACTTGCCAATTTTCCCTCGACACGTCGACAAAGGGCCCGTCAATGTCCCCCATCTATGTCTGTTGTGGATAGATCTGCTCCGTCCAGAAGTTCGATCGAACGGCTAACATTCTAGATTTCTATTTTTCAATGCTTGACAGTTGAAAGGGTGAAAAGTTGAGGTAAATATTGCCGTTTGTACATACTGCGGGGGAAATGACAGGCTTTCGTACATGTGACTTAGTTTGATCTTTTCAACCCTCACAGAGTAGACGTTTTTTTTGTTCAATTTACATTTTTATTCAGAGTCACTGTTATAAGTAAGTTATAAGCCCTGTTTTGGCGAGCTCTAAATACGCTTAAAATTAGTAGATTTGGTGTTCTCAAAAACAAATTTAGTAGATTTGGACCGACCACTTCATAGCATTTTTTTTTATGGTGAACAAAGTTAATCGTCACACAGTAATCTAAGACTTGTCATACTCTAAAGAGTGTGACATATACATAGTTTAAAGACTTGGATCAGTCATCAATCCTGTCGAAGCCTAGGTCACTGTTGAAAACTAAATTATAATTTTTTATTTTTGTAAAAAGTTATAAATTGTGTTTTATCTTTTTGAGAGAAAATTTAGAACCATAGTTTGACAATGAAAAATATTTTTCAGCATTAAAGGAAAGTATAAGTATCACAATTTTTTTAATGAATTGAATCAAATTAATGTATAAAGCATTGTAAAACTTAAGGTGAGTATCCAACTTGAATTATAGTGAATTGTAGAACCAGTCGAAGGCACCGTATAACCCGTATAAACTATAGGTTCAGATGCCCTCAACAAGTTTGAACTTCATTTGTTTGTCAAAGTAATTTTAAGACGGTCTTCTTGATAGATATATACAAATGCCCTTATCAATGTTTTAGAAGATGCCAATATACTAATGAATAGGCTATTTACAAACACTTATATTAGTATATTGACGAGTCAAATTTACTAATAAAGCTCAAATCTATTCTTTTAGAGTAGATTTACCTATCCAAACATAGGCCTAATTTTTTTTTATAAAAGTAGTAAGAAATCCAACATATTATGGGCGGTGCAACTCGAACCCGTGTAACTCGTGAATTCGAGGGAGCACTTTGCCATCTCGGCTAGGTGCTCCACCCCCAAACATGGCCTAAGTGTATTAAGAATGATACACCTTTTCAGGACACCAGCCGCGCCGGAGATTTAGCACCCATGATAGCACATTTTGATCTTGAAGGTAAGCCACTAATTTATTGAGGGTCTCAAAATTGCTAAGAATGGTTTTGTTAGGAGGTTTCTTTTTAGATGGTCTTAATGAACCAAATTGGTCCATGCCCTGGGTCCATCAGGCAAGGAGGAGGAACGGAGGGCCCACACACAAAAATCTAGACCAACTGAAAACTAACTGTGATGAGAACTGAGAAGGGAGGTGCTTTTGAGTCTTGACTAGGGCTGATATATACCAGTTTCCATTTACGCCCATCGGTAGTGTTTGAACTTTGATATGCACCACGGCGCGAGAGTGATGGCTGGTCCTTAAGATAACGTCCTTTTAATTTTCCATGCATCAAGGAATTCTACTACGCCTGTAACCTGTTATAAAATACTTCGTAGCATAGTGTTATTGTACTCCAATTGTTACTTATCTTCGAACGGGTATGTCTTTGGTCCATACTAGAGATTCAACAGTTCAAGTTGGCGGATTGCCTATGCAATTTTCCTCCGTCTGTTGCAGTGTTGCGAAGTTCCATCAAACATCCGTCCAGTCGGTTGACATTGCATTGCATTATCAAGCTACATAGCTACTCTTATAGTCTTATGATCTCTTTGTCTCCGGAGCTGGTCCTCCTGTTTCATGAGTAAGACTTCAGCACTATCATCCGACACAAGGATTACTGGATAAGCTTAGCGCCTCTTGCTAAACATGTATCCACATAGCACCCAAAGTATCAATAAAAAAAGGTCTCTCTATAAACTTGTCTTGCTAGACTTTGGGGTCCATGAGTCAAATGTACTGTATATGGTGTTCCAAAAGTTCAAGAAAGTTAAAGAGTGGTTCGAAATGTAGACAAATTCCATTCTTAGCCACTCAAAAAATAAAAAATAAAACGAACGCTTGCATTGTCTAAGCCGCAATTATTTGTTGTCCATATCACTTTCACAAGTATGAGTACCGAAAGTGACATGAAGTTTGACAACCTTGCCTGAAAGCGAGGATGAGAAACGACACTCTAGTGTAAGTTTTTAATCCATTGTCTAAGGAATTTAAAGTTTTTCTTATTTATCTAGCTACAACCAAAAAAAATTTGGATTCGATTATTCGAAGTACTAACTTGAGTTCAATTCAAAGTTATTAAACGAAGCCTTCTTCAGAGGCAAGCTGAGAACGAGTTTACCCTACAGAAAATGGATGAGGTGATGACCTTTAATTTACTGATAAGCAGTTGTCACATCGAGGATGAGATGATGACCTTTAATTTCCTCTGTTTAATTTCATTACGTTACTAACAATGGTCAACAATGTAATGCTGCCAAAAGCCCAAAACTTGAAAACAAAATCTCTTCCGACAATAATGTCACTCGCTCACTTCTGAGTTGAATACGTAGTGCTGCCAAAACCTCAAATCACCACCAACTGCATCAATGTTGTACTCGCAGTCTTGCACAAGTTGAACTTTTCATAAAATGTTATTATCGTACTCGTTTTAGGTCAAGTTCGACTGTTAATTTATCAAATACTAATCTATAATTTTTAATTTTTTTGGTAAAGAAGTAAGGTATTCTACAAGTTAGCTACCGTATAACATCATCTTTTTTTGTTGAAAAAATATAATTATGTACACTAGTCAATAGGTAAGTGGTTAAAGAGACTATTAAATAATTTATCAAATAAAGACGAGGTAGTTGATTGACATCATTCCATTTGGGAGTACGCTGGTCTCTAGACGGAAAGCTTGTGAGGACTTGGATTGACGAATTGTACCGCAATGGTTCTCAATATGCTATGCAAGTGACGCGGTCAGGTGATCAGTTGTTGAGTTTTTCCAATTACGGCAAAAACCAAAAAGTTATTTGCTTAATGGCAATTTACCACTAAGCAATTGGCAATATACAGGTTACAGCCATGCATCAGAGGCCCAAAATTTCCAGCCACTCATAATACACTTATTATTTTACCTTGTACGAAGATTATGAATCATCACGAATCAAAAGTTGTAAATACAAATGAAGCCTGTCTCTGCTAAAGACTATTCTCAGTCGATTGACAGTATCTTCGAATCATTATTGCTGAAGCATCATCAGAACTTCAGCAGCTCAGAGCGAACCCATGTTTCGACAGCAATTGGAATAACAAATTCATGAAAATAACCCCCTTTTCTCCACTTATATTCCTTCCCTTCGCTTAATATAACCTACATTGTTCACGAGGGTTCTATTCTGCGCACAGGCTCATCAGTACACACGAGCTTTGGGAGGGAAGGTCTCGACCTCATCATCCAATGTGTTCATGTGAACTGGCCTATAATCTAGTCGAACCTTTTCATCTTCCCAATGTCTGCATCATAGATGTATATAGAAGAGCAAAGATGAGACACCGCAACATGCTTTCAACTTACATAACTCATGAACATCATACACAGAGGGATGCAGAGAAGAGGATGCAGAGATAAAGAATGAAGCAACATCCAGATTGACCAGGAAGTGCAATGCAACAAAAATCAATAGAGGACTCCAGAATAATAGATGCACATGAGTTGATGCCTTGATGGCTTTTAGTGTAAACAAAACATCTCATGGAAGTAATTTAAAACGACCAAATTTAAGCTGGGTTGAAAAGGTCAAATTTTGAAATAGAAGCACTCTCAAGACTCAGAATCATATGATGGCAACTAAGGTGACAATAGTACTACAACAATAGCTATATTCTCCAATGCCACAAAGTTTATGATGACAATGATACATCAACGGTAAAACTAAACAAGTATCGTTACTCTCATGACTTGGAAAAGACACAGCAAATGTATTTCATACCTATAGTCAAACAATAATACATGACTGATTTTTATGGTTAAATCTACTTTGGGTCCACGTAATGAAATCTCTACGAGTTCAATTACTCTTTACTTAAGGCACAGATACATGTCCGAAGACATCGTCCGAGTGAGACCAGAGAGTTTAAAAATAAGATGAGGGGTTTCAACTGGGAATGGTGGACATGTCTCAACTCAAGAAATCATGATACCATAGATTTCCAGCCATATTTTTATTCTTTAAATAGAGATAAGAAAGCCCACCCAGGTCTCCTATACCAGACAAGGCCAGCTACTAATGATTGGGTTGGCCACTTGAAGAGGAGGGGGGATGGGGCAATTACTCTTCCTCCAAGTACTCCTAGTAGGATTTGAACCTGCACCACTTGTGTGGAAGTAGATTCTCCTCCCACTCGAAGCCTAACTTGGTTCCAACAGTTCAAAATGTAACCAAAATAACGGATCAATAGTTTATTCACATACCCTAGAGTGTGCTTCATCCACGTCACGTCATCTCTTGTCTGCAATAGCAACAATAAGTAAAACCTGTAAGCTTTGATTCGAGGAAAAATAAACGTTAAAAATAAAAAGATTAAGAAAACTGAGCAAACCGTGAAGTCCTCGCGAGCATGAGCTCCTCTGCTTTCCTTTCTGGCCTCAGCAGAGTGCATAGTAATGCAAGCGTTGATTAGCAAATTTTCCAACTCTATGGTTTCTATCAAGTCCGAATTCCTAACACGTATAACAATTAACAAGCAAGAATGTCAGTGCATTGAAAAATAAATAATCTCAAATCTCAAAATTGAAGAAATCATGAGAGGAGCATACCATATCAGACTACGGTCCTCAACCTTAACATCATGAAAGCTCTCCCATGTGCTATCAATCAACTGACATCCTAAATTCACAAGGAAAAGACAACATTCTCAGATGGTGTCACATGTTTTGCTATAGGAAAATAACAACTGCAGTTGATAGATTCTTTATTTCAAACAGCAAGCAACACTAAATACAAAAGATTAACTAGTGGAGAAAAATCGTGCCAAGAATTGAGTTGAATCAAACATCAAAGTAGAAAAAGGAACAACTTTTTGAGCTGGGAGAAAACTAAAGAGTGCATTCCAGATCATCATAGCTTTAGCTGTTTAGCATCATCTACTTCCAGTACTCAGTCAGGATCAAGCAAATGAGAATTCAAACAATCCACTACACAACAAAAATTATATCACCACTAACAAACCTCGCCACTAAAAGAGCCATCAAGGCATCAAGTGAAGAGGGGAAGACTAAAAGATAAGGAGATCTATCACGCACTGTGACGACTAGGATGGTAGAGGAAAATCTGGAATAGAAAAACAGGGAAACTTTTAAGCAAGACGGGGCAGAAGTGAATAGGGCCCACTTAAACCTTGTAAGTTGTAGGCTTGTAGCAGATTGTGTTATTACATATATAGTGTTTCACCAAGGACTAACCACTAACACTTCATCAATTCCTCCATAAAAGTGAAATGAAAGTAAACAATGACATATTATTAATCAAGTGTGCTGATGAACATTTATGAGTTTTTTGGCAACACGACT
>ONZK01002069.1:41865-64450 GCA_900322385.1 Pharnaceum exiguum | reverse complement strand
GACTGCCCATCTGCCACAACAGTTGCCAATTTTAAATGACTAGAGAAAGAAAAAGGGAGGGGGGGGGGGGTGAAAAACCATCAATTCAGGACTTCACAATGACTACCATTAAGCAAAACAATATGGGATGCCAATTACCCATACGCATAGAGCTTACCTTCCTCCAATGTCTGTTGTGTCCGGAATACAGCAGCATTATTCTGCATCACCCGTTGCATGTTCAAACGAATTTGAGAAGTTGGTAGAGAGCCATTCGCATTTCTTAATTTGTCTAACCACGCAATAGTCTTCTCACCAGCATCCTTGGACAAAGGTTTCTGCTTCTCCCCTGCCATTGATACAATGTTAGTGGTACTCAATTGTCACCTACATGAATACATATTTTGAGTCTAGAATCTGGCCTCCTAGTAATTCAAAAAAAGAAGAAGGGCCAATAGCCATGTCTCTTCACTTGCCTGGCTTGTGTACTTCCGCGACTCGGTTGGCACAAGCTCTACCGAAAACAACAATATCAAGAAGGGAATTAGCACCAAGTCTGTTAGCACCATGAACTGATGCACAAGCAGCCTCCCCAGCAGCCATGAGTCCAGGAATCACAGCATCTGGGTCATCACCTTTAATGGTCACAACCTGAGGAGAGAACAATTATCAGAATACAAACACTTTGATGCCACAACGTAGTACGGAGTAAGTACTCTCCGTTTTCTAATCCGCTAACCTCTCCATGGTGATTTGTGGGAATCCCACCCATGTTGTAATGAACAGTTGGCAAGACAGGTATAGGTTCCTTGGTAACATCAACACCAGCAAAGATAGCAGCTGTCTCAGATATACCAGGAAGTCTTTCCTTGAGCACTTCTGGGGGTAAGTGATTCAAGTGGAGGTAAATGTGGTCCTTCAATGGCCCTGTAACAAGTAAATTCATATATGTAAGATGCGGCTTTCACCCTTCAACTTGCAATTCATCAACAACATTTGGAGTTAGCAAGCAAAAAAAACAAAGTACCACAAGCACACACTAGGCACCTCAAGCTTCAAACATGACCCTTAAATCATTTCTCCCCATCCTCTAATACTTCCAACCATATTTTCATGTAAAACCCGATAGAGTTTAACCACCCTCCTCCAAGTTCGTCAAGGCCTCCCTCTGCTTCTCGCTACCTCATCACTCACAACCCTACAATCCTTCTCACCAGGGCAATCACTAAGCCTCCTCATCACATGACTTAACCAGTATAAGCAATATTCCCACATCTCATCTTTAATAGGAGCAACATTATCTTCAGAGAAAAAAAAACAATTTTTTGACAAAGACGATGACATTTTTTGAAATTTCCATAATCTATATTAGTGGACAATTAAGCTGCTAACTCTTTCCTTTAATTTCCATAATGTATATTTATTGAAATTTCCATAAAATTGACGTGAAAAAACTGAGCAAGATAATTAACTTACCAACACCACGGCCTTCTCTTATCTCCATTGTCATTGATCTAGAAACAACATCCCTTGAAGCAAGATCCTTAGCTGTAGGAGCATATCTTTCCATAAACCGTTCACCCTCACTATTTCTTAGGATGCCACCTTCGCCACGGGACCCTAATTGAATTGAAAAACCATTAAATCAAGTTGTGCTAACCAATTCATTTATTTACTCTCTTTTTTCCTTTGGCCCTTTAGGACTAAGGAGACCTATGTCAAGAAAACTATAAAGTGAGGTAAAACACTAGTCAGGAGCAACAAGGATAGTATACTGAAATGAACATTTTCAATAATCGTATGCTTTGCATGCATATTGTATTTGTGACTTTGCACTCCCATTCATGAGACTCGGAAGAGGAAACAATGGAAGTAACAATGTGGGAACCCACCTTCTGTGATCAGACATCCAGCCCCATAGATACCTGTTGGGTGGAACTGCACAAATTCAAGATCCTGCAAATGGCAACATGACAAATATATGAGAGCAGTAGACAACAAGCATGTGACACTAGCCTTAAATTTATAGAGAGCTATAAAACCTGCAGAGGAAGCCCAGCGCGTGCAACCATTGCATTGCCATCTCCGGTACATGTGTGTGCTGAGGTTGCAGAGAAATAGGCCCGTCCATATCCCTACAGAGAAGTACATTGAAAAGTGAGAAGACAAATTTAAAACACTACATCAGATTATGCCATCTCAAAAGCCAGGAAATTTCAAAGAGCATCAGTGATGCATACCCCAGTGGCTAAGATAGTTGATTTCGCGCTGAATCTGTGCAATGTTCCATCTTCCATGTTCAATGCAATAACACCTTGACAGGCACCTGCACACAAGATCAAGGATCAGAAGTTTAAACAAGAAAACATAAGGATTCTAACAGCTACATGAGGCCAGATGTTAAAAAAAAACAAAAATTAATTCTGAACACAGATGTTCAGAAGCACAAACAACTTGGTAAGTGTCCAGCGGAAAAGCTATTATAAAGTAGGACAAGGAACAATGCGAGACATTAAACTACAAATTTCACTTACCTTCATCATCCATTATAAGATCCAATGCAAAATATTCCACAAAAAATTGAGTATTGTGTTTCATTGCTTGCCCATAAAGAGTGTGCAATAAAGCATGACCAGTTCTATCAGCAGCACAAGCACACCGATATGCTTGGCCCCCTGTTACAAGGATGACAATGAAACTCCAACAACATTAGGAATCTAGTGAATTAAAAGTTAGCAAAATAATACCAAGAACTTTGATCCACAAACCTTTGCCAAAATTCAAGCTTTGACCACCAAATGCACGCTGATAGATTTTCCCTTCTTCAGTCCGAGAAAAGGGCAACCCATAATTTTCTAGCTCAATAACAGCTTTCGGCGCCTCTCTGCACATGTACTGTATAGCATCCTGGTCACCTGTGAAACGAAATCATAGTTAAGACTGCGAATAATAACAATTAAGGTAAGCCAGTCTTAATAAAGGACATGAAAACATTAATTAATCAAAAACGACGTATGCTTTAAGTCATACAATGAAGAAGGTTACATGTTCACTTCACCACTACCACCACCAACAACAACAACCCAGCGTATTTCCCATTCCATTCGGGACTTGGGGGTCAAGATGTACGCAGACGAGTATGTCTATGATACAATTGTACACCCCTTATTTTTCTCTCTTATTTTAGGCCCAATCTTTAATCATCTAGTTACAAAGGAGGGTGTAAGGTGTTAGGTACACCCGGTTGTATGATAGAATTAATCGAAATTCATAACGGATTATACATGTAAAGAGACACGGAAAAAAATAAATAAATCTAACAGATGACTTTATTGTGACAATATCAACAACAAGCATGACATAACAAAAATCATCCATAAAGTAAAGCCATAACATTAGCTTTCATTTATTCAATACAATAAATCATCAAATTATCAATATTGCAAAATCTTACCAAGCCAGTCACTGCCCTTGACGGTGTCATACATGTGCCACCTCCAGTCATCTTCTGACATATTACCCAACGCTGCATTAATACCTCCCTGAGCGGCGACGGTGTGAGAACGTGTGGGGAAAAGCTTGGTAATGCAAGCGGTGTTAAACCCATGTTCGGATAACCCGATAGCAGCCCTAAGACCGGCCCCACCTGCCCCCACCACTACTGCATCGTAGTTGTGGTCTACGACCGTATAATCTGACCCCACCAATCCCTGTCAGCACCATTTCATTTATTAATCCATTATTAATATCATTGCATGTCATCATCAATTTAAATAAATAAGGAGATCGCAATGGGAGAAAAGAAAAGAAAAGAGAAAGAGAGATCTTACGGAGAAGAATCTGGGCTTGGTTGAGATCAGGTCCTTATTGGACCGGAGACTGCGCGTGACGGCCCGCCACATCTTAATTCGATTACGATGTCGATTTTGTTTTGCGGAATGGAATGCTTTCTCTCTCTGGGGGAATGGGGTGTTTTGGTTTTGGTTTTGGTTTTGGTTTTGGTTTGTCGAAGGAAAGGAAGAGGAGGAAATGGGAATGGGTAAATGTAGTGTTGGGTTCAATGTACAACTGTGAGAAATGGAAAAGGAAAAGGAAAAGGAAAAGGTGGAAAAACCTGATATGAGTTGTTTCCTTTTTCTGGTTGGACGATAAGGACCCTGATTTTGCGTTTCTTTTCACCGTTTTGCCCTGCTGTTCTTTCTATTTTCGGTGCCTAAACCCCCGAGATTAAAGACTAATGGCTTCATTTTTATTGACCTGAAGGAGTATTCATAATAAAACTAAAATTGTGTGAAGAAGCATAGGATCTCAGTTCAAAAAAAAAAAAAGGAAAAAATTGTACTTGTTGAAGATGAACAATTGTTGGAATATCTTGCTGATATAAGTGATGTAATTTCCTTTAGCATGTAAATGAATGGCAGGGTAAATTTTGGGTCATTGTAACTCAATACTTATATCAAAATTCATAAAAAGAAATATTGAATTTTATCTTTACAACAAGTGATCATATAATTTTTGCACCTCAGAAAAATGTAATATGATATAAGTATATTATATCTCATCTATCATAAGACCTCAATATTGATGCATAACAGTTTCAATATGAATATTTGAATCTTAACAATGAAGCTGAATATATTTAGATTTATTACTAAGCAAAATCACCAATGTAAAAGAGTTATTTTCATTTTTGTATTTTATTTTGGTCTTTTGAAACCAATTGATCAACAACAACAATCGAGTATAAATCTTTATTTAATAAATAGAGAGGTTGTTCATAATTGATCCTAAATTTTCTGCATTGAAGTATTTACTTACAACAATTTCACCAAAAAAGAAGAAGTATTGGAAGATTACTTTAGCCATTTTGGTATAGTCAATAATCACCTAAAACTGAAAAACGTAGGTGCGTGAGCTATTTGAAGAGAGATTGAAGCCCCTATGAATTTAATGTGCACGCGGATCTCTCTGGGAAGTAGATAGAGATGATTCTTTCAACCTAATAGGTAATTGGACCTTGAGAACAATTCATCATACTACTTAAATCATGGACAACAAAAACAAAATAGTTTTCAAGTGCAAGTGCAAATGCAAAGTTCCGTTCTGCCCTTTTACCCTGGGGAGGTGCTCACTGTTCAGCTGCCCAAGTAATGAGATTGGAGGGCAAAATCCGAATTTCAAGAGCTTTTAAAGTTGTAGTAATTGCACTTTTCATATTTTCTTGGGGGCTAGCTACATGCGTGATTGCGTGAGCCGTGAAGCAACTTTTGAATGTCGAATTTGAATACCGCAACCGCCTTAGTGCGAGTAATTGGTTTGGAAGGTCCAAACGCTTAGGAGATTCAACTGAGAGCTTGTTGTCCAAATTACAACCGCGATGTCGTTAGGCGCAAATTCTCATTTAACGTGTCACTCATTTTAGCCAATGGAGAAAGCCAAAAAAAAAATACGGGAAAAGGCAAACACTAATCAAGGACGAGTTGGCCAGCGATTTAATCCCTATCCATAACTAAAATGGGAGAGCAATAGCACAAATAAAGGGAAAGCAATAATACAATACTTTTCAGATAATTGTGGGCTTCTATTGGATAAACATAATTATGGGCTTTCATAATGCTAATCATAGTTGACCAATTGCTTTTTTGGGCTCAAAACTGTATGAGATAATCGGGCTGGGTCTGGCATACTGAGCATATAGGGTCAAACTAGCCTTACCATCATTGGGCCGTCTGACATGGCTCGATCTGCAAACGTAACTCGACACCAGCTGAGCTTTGAGTTGGTTGTTCCGTTTCCGTTACTAATAGGGCAAGTTTCTTTTTTGTTGTTTAGTTGTGCACTACTTGTGCTACTATGTAGTATTAGGCCAAGGGTTTACGGGATAGCATCTATTTAAAGTTAACTTCAACTGAAGTGATCCCATAGGCTAGCTATTTGGGCTTCAGAATGACTAATCGTTTGTAGTATTTTGTTGGCTAACCGGAGTTTTTCTCCAACTACTCTTACCCGACATGCGTCGCACAACTGGATGTGATAGGTGAGCCTCTCAACGAGAATCTCTATATATACGGATACTTCAACTCGAAACCCCGCTTAAACAATATGAAACTACTTATCACTCCAACCAAACCCCATGTTGGTGTACATAACCTTCTTTTTACTATAATTAGGCTAAGGTCTATGCGTATACATTGTATGTATGTGTACTATTGAGTACGGAGTATCGAACAAATTGGTCATTTTAATCATAATCAGGGAGGCATGGGTATATCAATGTTGTGAAAATTAGATCGGACCAGTCGATTCAATCAAAACCGATGGTATAACCAATTTTACAACATTAATAAAAGATTGATCAAGACATGGTCATAACCGGCCAATTTATTTTGACTGGTTTTTAACCAATTCTTGACCACAATAATGGAATTTTATATATTTTAATAATTTAAATGAACTGGTTTGACTGATTTTTGAAATCGATTGAACCAGTTAAGCCAGTTGAACTAGAGAACCAGTTAAAGACAACCCAACTTGGGAATGTCCGAATAGTAATTCGAAGTAGTTTTTTCATAGTTTTTGGTTGCCTAGCTACCATATCTAAAGGATATGCATTCATTCCAATTTAACGACAAATCTCGTGTCACCGGTGAAAATGAAGCATGCTTGTATTACATCCGGAGTTTTTCTATCCCATTCAAACCCCCTTCAGTTTAAGTTTGTGCTCATGAGTTCGAATCTTATCGTTTCATATTTTCTTGTATGATTAAAAGATACTTAATACACGGTAACGTGATTAATTTAGTTGTGCTGGAGCTGGAGCTATGGGAGTTGAGATCTTCGATCAAAGACGGGCACCTCCAGGGCCAACCATCACTTTAGATAGTACCTTGACAAGTTTGTTCTAGAACTTATATAATGGTTGGTGGAACTCAAAAGGCGTAAAAAGGCTGCCCATAGGGGTAAACTAACTGGGAGTGTAATGGGGAAAATGTTGATCATATAGTGCCTAGATTAATCTCTGGCCGGGGGCTTAGAAAATTGTCCGTTTCTTTGACATATGAAAGCCTAACTCCATAAGGATCAAAAAAAGCAGTGAGGAAAGAAACCGCGTTAGCTGACTTTGCTTTCTTTAGGGGAATAGGAAAAGTAGAAATTGGGCTATTTGGAGACTGAAGTTCCAATCACTTTTGCGGGTCTTACCTTTTCTTGCACCTCCTTTGGTTTCAGGTCCGCCAAGAATGCTGTGTATCTTGATTTTGAGGTTAATTAGGTCAGCTCAACGTCACGGGAACTCGGGAAGTATGATGCCATAAGATGGTTTATATATCCATTCCAAACAACAAGATTTGTGCTAACCTTGGCGCCTTGGGTGGGCAAAAAAAAAAAAATAGAGCAAACACTCTTGGCCACTTATTCTTATTTATAATTTTTTATTTTTTTTAAAAAATGGTGGATATCTAGCCCGTAACACCGACCCAACTCCACCATTCCCCTCTTATCTGTGACCACGATTCTCTTATCTGTCGTGACGGATAACAATATATGTCATTACAAATATAAGAAATTGTTGTCATGGATATTTTTGTTAACCAACTAAAAAAACTGTGATGACGGATCTTGAAGTTCGTCATCACAGATAATGGGCAAAAGTGTTTGCCCTCTTTTTTTTTTCGTTTTGACCACCTAGGGGTATCAAGGTTAGTCCAAATACTCTTCCAAACAATTATGGAGTACGATTACTTGCTTCAGTTTGCACACTGCACAATTCCTAAGCAAAACTCTGTCCAATTTTCTTACTGAAATCACAAAGATAAAGTATATTTTTCTAAAAGCAGTCTAATTTTAAAAAACTCCATATAATATATTTTCCAAATTTGAGATCAAAATTATTTTTTTGATGTAAAATTTGAGATCAAAGTTTAAAATCATTTGAGAGACATACAAGAGATCTTTAAATAAAAAGTGTAATTTTATTTATAAAAAAAACTAAAGTGAAATTATAAACGTTTTCCATGAAATAGAGGGAGAAATATATTTAGAAGGGAAAACAAATAGAACCAATTGAATATTTGGATCACAAAAAATTGTATGAACTCGTTTCATATATGACTGAGTATTAATGACCTATTAGGTAGTCATTAATGACGTACACCTAGTGTAAATAATAATGACCCCTCTTACGCAGTCTTATATATGAAATGGGTTAATACAAGTTTTTCTCTATTTGGATTAGTCGAGATAACAAGCACAAGTAGGAAAAAAAATATTACTGAAATAATTAGAATAAGATAATAATGATGGTCATAGTTAAATAGGCAACCATGTAATTTTGATTTTCTAGGTTGCTTTTATCATAATTCACAAGTCACAACAACGTTAAGCCATGATTGCATGACCTTCATGCACCATATAAACTTTTAAAATGACACGTGCACCATCAACTGTAGAAGCAAAGTCATAATTGAGAAAATGAAAGGAAGATCTCAATAATTGTGACATGACAGTGAATTTTCCAACATAATCATCCTATTAAATTAGTATTTAGGGTGGAGAATTTTACACAATACAGCAGAAGATTAAAACGTCGAGGGGATAAAAGGAGGTGACCAACCGAGATGACTAGTTCTCTCTTTTCCTGCTGTCCAGCTTACTGCGTTGAAAAACGGAGTGTTGCTTTGAAATATTTTCCTTGTTATACTGTTCTTAACTTCACAAAAGGAAGGAAGAAAACAAACAATAAAGATAGAACCTTCTTTTAATTGTTTTATTTTCTGTACCATAACAGAAAACAAGTGAAATGAGTAAACATCAACAAGTACAACCTGAGGCCATTTGACCTATAGCCACTTTGGGAGTGCAGATAAGTGAAACCAAAAGTCTTCCCTTTTGGCATCCTTTCTGTATTCATAGTTTCATACCTGAAACCTCTACTGCTTCTCCAGGCTTTATATGCCTGACATCTCATCCAAGCACTTTGAAGGGAAAAAGGTTCCTGACTCCTGTTACAAACTATGTCAAAAAGCAAGAATGTTGTCATACTAGCTAGTCAGACGCATTTACATTCATGAACAGTCAACAGACGACACAAGTATGATTGCAAATTATATTACTTGGTTAATGGATTGTAATTCATTCATACGGATTAATAGATTATGTTTATATACTGACGAATACAAGATAGTCAATAAAGTGTATGCAACGGACCTTGGTCACAATAATGTGGTCCAGCGGCGGTATAGAAGAGTATAAGGATGGTGAAAGCAAGGGGATCGGAACATAAATTTGCTTAGGATTCCTTCATTAGCAAACTGTCAAACCTTTATTCACAAAAATAAAGTCAATCTCAGCTACCTACTAGTTTTTAAGCCTACTTGGAACAACTTTACGACATAATCCTCCATTACTTCCAACGACACGCAAAGGCTAATTATAAGTTCATCAACATTCAACAACATGACCAGGCCCAGTAACTTAAGCACTTAATCATATATACCAGGAGGCAATGCTTCTAATGTTTTACGGAGTAATTTTATAGACTTCAAATACATCACATTCACGTACGATATTAGTGTATTTCTAGGCTCGACGCTGGCCCCGACGATGGATTTTTTTTAAATCCATTGTTGGCGACAAATAGAATAGCACTCTAAAGAAAAAGATTTTGCAGGCGCGAGTTGCTCACACCTCACGCTGAGAAAGGAGCCCTTATCATTTACGAGCAAGCATCTTTCTCAAATTTTAAGCTACATTGTTTGCTCTTATGCCTGTTTTTGATTAACCATCCCGTTCACTAAAGCTTTGCTCCAACTACTTTATTCACTTAGGTTATGTACTTATTCAGCTAGCTTTGGCCTAAAGTAGCCGACACTGACCCAGCCGGGATTTAAGCTCCGACACTAGGCTTACTGCAGCAACGTATTTTTCAGTTGGTTGCTAACTTGCTATGCTTGGAAGCTAAACGACATTAATTTTGTAGTGTTAAAGTAATGGAGTGTAAATAAAATACTATGGACATGTGAATTGAAGAACAGTCAAATATTGAACAATACGTACAACCGATCTTCTCGTCCTACCCTCACTCCCATATACTTCTTCCCCCAATCCTTATGTATGTCATATTTGAGGGAGCAGCTGCTTGTACATTGTGACTTTGTGAGTAGGTCATTGAAGGCTGCGAAATTGAAGCTCATAGCACAGCCACCTTTCAAGGGAGCCCACCATTGGACACAAAAAACATAAATAAAAACTAAAAACTAAAAGGAGCCCACCCTTGGAAACATGCAAGAAAAAAACACATACAGCAAAAGGTCAAATTCATGAGGCAATTGGAAAGTGATAGTGAGTTTCCATTTGGTTGATTGTTGCAATTTTATACACCATTTATGTCACCATCATAGCTTCCTTTTAAGGTGAATTGAGTGATTTTAAGCATAAATAAAAGATTTGAGAAGGATAGAAATGCTTCGCTACAACGTCAACCTATTAAACAGAATACAAGGACTATTAGGTCAAGTTTAAATTCATATATATACTCCAACAAGAAACAATAACTTGACTCTGATAGTCAGATACAATCGAATTTTGCAGCAAGTTTATCAGGAACGAAGTAAGAAATTCAAGGATTTAGAAATGCATGATGCATGCAGAGAACCAAACGATATCAATTTCCAACATCCTGAAAAGTCTCATAGTTGGGCAGTGTTTTGAGTGGTAATTTCATAATTTGTAGGTCAGGCAGGAAAAAATCAATAATAATGTACATTCAATTTAAAACATCAAAAGTTGACATACATGTTAATGTAAGTACGGTAAGAACCAGCAAGATGGATTGCTTGTAAAATAATAGTAGAAGGTAAGTTTTTTATGTTCGGCAAAATTGTTGGGAATAATCCCAAATTGTGACCATTATCTCAAAATAATCTCAAGTTGACATATTTTTCAAAATAATCCCAACTTGCCCGACATTTCACACGAGCAGACCAATGATGTCCAAAAAGATGTTTTCAGGTGAAAACTTGCATATGTGGCTAAAGAACATATGCCTAATGCTGAAGTGTCAACATATTAAGTTAAAAGGGAGAAGGAAATGAATGAGGAATAATGTGAGTTGGGAGTTAGGGGGTTTCATGTGCTCTCATTTAATTTAATTAGGAGCAAAGTCGGCATTAAGTGCATGATCTTTAGCCACATATGCAAGTTTTCACCTGAAAACATCTTTTCGGGCATCATTAGTCTGCTCGGGTGAAATGTCGGGCAAGTTAGGATTATTCTGAGAAATATGTCAACTTGGAATTATTTTGGGATAATGGCCTCAACTTTGGATTATTCCCAGCAATTTTGCCTTTATGTTCCCACGCACCATTTTTATCACCGCAGTATTTTTTTTTCATTTTTTTTACACCCCTAAATAAGGAAAAACTGTCTATGAGACTTCAGACAAGTTTCAAAAAGGTCTCGTTGTTATTTGCAAGGGATGAAAGAGTAAAAAGAAAATCAATAACAGTAACTGTGATATTTTTATATCCATCTTATGACTTGTGAGATGAAACAGTCTTTATAGAATGCTTTTTGTTACGCCACAGTGAGATAGAAATAACAGAATGCTTGACAACCATAAGTCTAAGACAAGGTATAAGAGTTCTACACCTTTTTTTTTATTCTTCAAAAAGAGAAATACACCTTAATTTCAAAACCCGTTCAGGTTGCCAGTTCCAATTTGACAAGTTTTTGATACAACGAGTGAAGTTACACTTGGTGAAATTTTGACTGTTAATGGTACCGGAGGTTACATTAGTTTGATAACTATGCAAAGTGGACTCTACTGCAGGAGACATGTTCCAAAGGAAGTGTTCGGAAAAAAGCACCTTCCACTCCAAATTTCCAATGAAGAACCCCAACGAGTAGTTTTACTGCTTACGAAACGATTATACTGTTTCTTCCCCTTTAACGTTGAACAAATCAATTCAAGAATCCTTTTTGTGCCTTTCCTACTTTTCTTCGCAGCTTACATAGGTAAAGGACAGGGAAGATGAGCTGAGGTAAATCATCCTTTTTGACCTGCGCTAAAGAGGGAGAGAGTTTACTAAAAGTTTCCTGCTTATCTATGGTCCATTATTATTCAATAGTACTCCTCCTATATATCAAATGAAAATTTTATCTGGCCGCTGTTAATTTGTCATTGCAATTCATATCTAATTGACCCTTGATTTCAGCCAAAATTCTGCTCCTAATATCATGTAATTTTCATCTTGTTGGCCATTTGGTTTACCTACCGTGAAATTAAGGTTCATTAAACCCAAGTCCACAGTAACTTTAATACTATATAACATCTCGAGCAACATGAACAATGCCATCTTCTTAAGTCTAAGTTTACTGATGATGCTAATTAAATTGGAACATAATCCCTCTACCTCCCCTGTCTGCAGATAGAAATTCACCAGTGGTTTGACTATGGGCATAGCCACGGGACCTACACCAGATTAAAGATTTGATCGTTTGGAAAAAGGAAAGGCTGACACAAGGCTATCAAATAATGATGGTCCAATCATAAATTTGCCTACTTTCCAGAGTATAAACTGTAAAGCTATGACATGATTCGCATGGTACTTTGGTCTTGATCTGCGATCGAAGTACCAGAATTTTAACCTGGCATGGTACTTGCACAAATCGTAGTCCTGCCACGATGTTTTTACTGAATGACAGGCAATGGGGTATATTCATTATTCAATCTTCTAGAAAACGGAAAAGGATATGAACCAGTAATTTCAAAGTTAAAAATAAGTGAAAAATCAAAACAAGTGACCCCTCTAGCTAGTAGGCGTAGTAGCACTAAGAATTTGAAGATTATCTATCAAAAAACAAACAAACAGAATGTGTAGATTAAGAATAGAGGTATTATTACTGTATTATGGAAGAAGGTCTTTCAACTCCGAAAAAAATTAAATTGATCAATACATACTCTTCATACATACCAATCGTTAACGTGATTGTCTATTTTTAATATCTTGTTATAGAGCTTAAATTAACTAAAAATGACTTAAAGTGATTTAAGCTAAATTAAAAATTTGTGCAATTGTTTGTGTCACTCAATTACTTATTAAAACATCTTTAATATTTGACTTTAAATGAAATTAAGGCCTTCTTAAAGGCATATGAACGATTACAAATTGGGATTGGTCCTAAAACATCAGAAAAATTTATATGAACCCGTTTCATATATAAGATGGGGTTACTAATGCCCGCATGATGGTACTAATGATCACTAATGGGTCATTAATCAACCTTTTGTTTCATTAATAATCCCTTTTCATATATAAACGGATCAGAGAAGTTTTCACAGCCTCAAAAAAATAAAAAATCCAACGCTAAAAAAGCATGAGATGCGCTAAATCATCAATACTTCAATAAACACGGTGCAAGTATACGAGCAAAAACAAAATGCGAAAAAAATAATCTTTATAAAGTACTCAAATTTCTTTTTTCTTCTTTGCAATTTCAAGGAGCATAGTTACCTTATAGTGGGTGTAAAGTTGCACCCGATTTATCAAAGACTTATTCAATTTTCAATAAATGTGTATTGTTATATAAATTTTAAAAACAGTGCTAAGTTATTGTTTTGGTATCTTTCTCTTGCTTTATATGAAGTGGGCGGAAAAGGTTCAAATACACAATTTGAGTGTTGATCTATTTAGTTGGAACATCTTTTTAATTTCACTAAATTCATTTCAGCAACTTTCACTTTGATTTCTTTGATAGGATTCTATAATAACCAACTTCGAAACTCGCTTCAATTAAGCACATTTTAAAGTAATTGTTTACATATCCTACGTAAATGTGCTGATACTAAAGGTCTCAGGACTGCACACAGGTAACATGCAATGTAATTCCAAAATAAAGAGACAAAGAAATTCTAATCAAGTGTATAATAATACTTGTCAGCTACTGAAGTATATGCAAGCCCCTCCTAATGGACCTGTTTTTTCTTAATCAATCAGCAGATGTCATAGTAAAAGTATTAATGGTTCATGAGAATACTGAGGATCTCGTCCATATCCTGTGATTTCACATTCTTTTCAGCAGATAGGCCCTCCCAATTGTATTAAGAGAATTTTTAAGCAGTAGCCACAATGTGGAACAAAAGAGAGGAGATATAATTAGATTCTAGACTAGGTAAGACAAGAAGGAAACTCCGGTCTACTATCCTGGCATTTCAAAATAAAAATATTATCATATTCATAAAGTTTGAGACTTTTTTTTCTACAAGTCCATTTTTATAATCCGATGACTTGTTCTCTCCTTCTCCAGCTATTATTGTCTCTCACTTACCATTATATATACACACAAACACATAACTGCACGACAGTATATAATCATCAATTGTGCTGCTTACACATACAGGAGACGCACCTAAAGACTTCTACACCAAACAAGTAGAAAGAAGGCAAAAAAACAGCCACCATGGGGAGAGCTCCTTGCTGTGACAAGGCTAATGTCAAGAAAGGCCCATGGTCACCTGAGGAAGATGCTAAGCTCAAGGCTTATATTGAGCAACATGGTACTGGAGGCAACTGGATCGCCCTACCCCAGAAAATAGGTAAGAAATTTTCTTGCTTACACTTATCCTAAGTGTCGGTCGAAGTATTGCAATGAAGTTTATGTTAGTGGACTAACCTGGCCTTGAATTGCTTGGTTAAGGTCTTAAGAGATGTGGAAAGAGCTGTCGCCTTAGATGGTTGAACTATCTCCGTCCTAATATCAAGCATGGGGGATTCACAGAAGAAGAAGAAAACATCATCTGTAGCTTGTATGTCAGCATAGGAAGCAGGTAATAAATGGTTCATGATGATCATCTCCCTTCAAACCTTGACGAAAAATAAGGCAGTTCGAATCATCAGGATATATACTGATGTACATTCTTCTATAATGCACAGGTGGTCTATCATAGCTGCACAATTGCCTGGAAGGACAGACAACGATATCAAGAATTATTGGAACACAAGGTTAAAGAAGAAGCTTATGACGAAGCAAAGGAAAGAACAAGCAGCCTGCCGTTCAAGTCTCCTAGAGCAAGAGATCAAACGAGAGGGGGGAAATTTTCTCATGAATCAAACTCTCAACCAAATCCCATACTGGATCGAGCAACCACTGAGCGTTCCCATGATGCATATGAACCATGAATCTCATCTTGGAAGTCAAGATTTCACAAAATTATCGATGAAAGTCGGGGGTCACTTTTATGATGACTCTCATCTAGTGAACAACAGTACCATCAACTACCAATATCTCACACCAGATCAGCTCTATGTGGGATCCTCGGATGTTCTTACACCTTCAGCGGCAGACACTATAACTTCCGCAAATGCAAATTACAGTCACTTGCCAACATCTGAATATGATGTGACTGGAGCAAGCCTGAATATGCATGGAAACTTCCCAGCAGAGGTGGAATCATACTTCAGCAGTCTTCTCAGCTTCGATGGAGGTGAAAGCCATTCAGGAATCGATGTCGGTAACAGCAGCACCACTAGCACTTCTGCAGGAAGTGGTAGCTGGGGCGACATCAGCTCCCTTGTCAATACGCCTGTATCCAACTTTGAGGCTTACCAAACAGGGCTGCTGCAGAAGGTGTCTCATTAGCCAGGAGCCTCCCATGTTATTAGGGTAGCAATAATAGTGATATACTAATATGGTGGTGTAAATTTGTATCTGTAGGGCTCTGCTGCTGGAATTCTGGATAAGGCTTCATGGTAATTTTTTGATTTATCATGCGTTTTCTTTTTTGAGGGCTATCATGCGTTTTCTACACCCATGTGTTCAAAGCTTCATCCCCCTTTTTCTGCATTTCTGATTCATGCCATAGTTAATTCACGAGTACAATCCCTTTGCCTGGTACAAATCAAGATATTAAGATCATCAGTGAAGTACAAATCCATAAACGACCTTGGTAACAGAAAGTTGCCAACTCTCATCAGGATAACATTAATGTATAGAATAATCAGTATACATTCTGTTAGACACATCAGTTAAGGTATTTGCACATCATCATCAGAGAAATATGGGAGTTAGAAAACACAATTCCTTTTGGACTGATCTCTCTCAGCTCTTGCCATTTGAGAATCATGGCATGGTCGTATATTTTATCGTTACACTTTCCTGTAAAAATTCAAGCTAAGCTGATGTTCATAGTAAGACCACGGAATCAATCCAAATCTTAAGTCCAAACCATTCAAGTTCTTATCGCGTTCAGATTCCACTCTCCAGTTTTTGACACTGCTTTGTTGAACCTAAACCAAGATTTAAGCTTCATATCATCATACAATACAGGCACTCTAGCTAGGTAATCAGAACTGCATGATCACCGACTGATTCAATTAGAAAAACTAGAAAGAATGTAGGAGGGCAAGCAATGATCTGAAATCTTAATCAAAGGCCCCTGGAATCGATTCAAGAATACTCAAGGACATCTCCAGTTGTCCTAGTATTGGCTTTTACATGAGACAATGTCCTTGGAGAAAGCCAAGTGATAGCATGTACCATAGGAATTGTTATCTTTCAAAATAGCGTTAAATTAGCTCCGGCAATATACGAGTAACAGCCTAGATTGTGTGAGATCCAATGGGGATGAAGTATTGAAGTTCATAAACGAGTTCCTTTCAGTTTATTCTAATAATCTGTGTTACACTAGCTCCCTAGATAGGAACCATGGCAGTATAATGTTAAGATTGTAAATATTAAAAAGAGAGACATCATGCTACACTGTCTCTCCTCAAAACAACCGAAAACCCGTATGTTCAATTTATGATTTTAATTTGGACCTGTGTGGTACTGGTGACACCCATACGGCCAGTTTAGATCTCCCTCGCCACTTCCTGATTGTGTGCCCCGTATTCGACATTAACCAATTGCTAATATTGCGTGTTCCTTATTCATCCATCTCCAAAAAAATAAAAAGGAACCTTTGTGTGGCCTATATTACTCTTGCGAAGAATGCTAGATTGATCAACAGGGTCAAACCGAGTAGTAGCGCTCCTCCGTCCATATCTCTCTAAACTTAATAGAGTGATGCACTTCAATTTTAGAGAGAGATGGACACATAAAATTATAGGTCGTTAACCCGAGGATCAGCCAAGCAAGCTTTTTCCTACTCTTGCTTTCTGTTGACAAATTAACCACACTATTACACTACCTAAATTTTTGTGCAAAATGTTAAAAAAGTTTAGTTTTGCTCTTGATTACTTGTCTTGAGTGCTTGTAAGAAAAGATCCCCCATTGCCCTTTGTTGCTCGTTTGTTTCGTCTGTTACAAGGTTAACAAATGAACGCTTGCATGGAAGACTCCTTGTATTTTCCCTACAGAAAATTCTCACATTCGCAATATATTAGAGTTTCTTACTAAATATTTAATCAATAGAAGATTGCATACGGTAATACTTTAAGAGATGCATACGCACGAATACGCAGCGAGTTCAAAATCTATGTTAATTAGTGAACTAACCGCTCAAAACCGGAGGTGTAAATTATCGAAGGCTTTGCACTCGAGAGGGGAGAACTGTAAATGTGTCAAAGGTGGACATTAGTAATGCAAATACAAGAGGGATGAAACAACTATTTTCAGTACAATAGCCACGCACTACCGGTTGGCGCGGCAAAGGGTAAAGGATCTCTATGAGATTATAGTATCCAGGTTCTCAAATAATCTCAACTGGCTTAGGCAAAGGAAGTCAAAAAGAGACATAAAAACAAATGAAGCACTAAAGCTACAAAAGATTGACCTGGTCCTTCCTTTGCCTAGGCGATATACAATACTCGTACAAAGGTTACTCAGTCAACTAAAGTAATGGCAACGCTTTTGCTAAGTCCTTGGGATAAGGGACTAAATATACCATTATCTGATTCCACCAGTAGGAACAACTTAAGCATCAGTAAATCAATCCGATATGTTCATACTTCATAGACATCGTTGAAATGCATACCTAACTAGCTATACAGTGCTGCAAATGCCGTGCCTTTTATGTCCCGATTGCTTTGCTCGTAAGAACTGGCGTAAGTGTAAGGCTTATAATCTGAGCAAGTGAGCAACCTACTGAATTATGACTGGTATTATTGGTGTTCTCTAGACATAAAGCCTTGAAATAAGCTAAGTCTGTACTCTTAAGGTTTTTAGTCCCTATAGCTACAGAAATTAGGAAATAATGGGAGTTATTAAGCTGATACCTTTGATCAAGAAATTACTAATTTGAAGGTAGACTTTTTTTTGCACGTCTTTCTCTAGTGAAAAAGTGAATAGAGAGAAAAAAAAGCATTGACAAATGACAACCCTAAACAAAAAATAATCCAATCATTTTTCAGAAAACACGACATCTTGGTGTGTCTAGGAATTCAAAGGTAGATACTAAAGGACAAAAAATGTGAACAGTATATCATCTCAATGTCTCTCCATAGATGGTGGCTAAGGTAAATGATTTAATGAAAACTTGATTTTGAAGTCTTAATGCACAGTAATGAATCTGCAAGGATGCATGCACAAGAAACTAAGACAATGACTTGTTACAAATGGCATATGTGGTCTTAATACACGTCACTCCCACAACACCAATTACAAATTCTTGTTAGGTCATCTGTATGACTAGTTGACGACACATTACAGATATTAGCCTGATTTTAAGGAGTCCTATAAGAAAAACATCCTTGGCTATGGACAGCAAAACATCAATGAATACATGTATGAACTAGTTATCTGCTAACTACATAGTTTTACCAATTATATGAATTGATGATATGTAGTCTACAAGTTGTAATAATGCATGTATAATGTCCCAAAACTGAGAGGATGCTGATACAATAAGCTGTGCACACCTCTAAAATTTCAAGGTCTAGTCGTCCAGAGATTTTATGTTGAATGAGCTAGCATACAGATGAGAAATAAGTACAGCTCGAATACGCATACGATGAAAGGTAAGTACAGAATACCAGGTTCAGATTAGTCTTAATAGCACTGTAGCAGTAGTTTCCATCTTGACTTAGCTTCTTACTTTTCCCTAGGAGTGCCAAGTAGAAGATAATTTTAGATGCACAGTTGACATATGTTGAAAATAAAGTTGAATATGACAATTTATGTCGAAATTACTGGTCGAACACGAAGGCCAATTCTCAAAGCAACCTGTCTTATCGAGACCCTAGAATCAGTGTTTTTTACTCAGTTTTCCACCATTTCATCTTCTTTGACATTCTATCATTTTGGAACCATCTCCTAGGCGCTCAATTATTTGAATTAGCAAATACACTAGGGAGAGAATTAATCAAAAATAATCAAGTTCTTAAATATACCAAACTTATTGGGAAATAGAAATATGCTAACATCAATGCATTCTGTAATAGTAGATTGATTAATGTACACTTTTACACTACAATACGTTAAGGGTGTGTTTTGGTCGGCTAAGAAGATTTGAACTGAAACTGAACTGAACTGAACTGAAAAAAACTGAAAAAAACTGAACTGAACTGAAAAAAACTGAAGAAAACTGAAATTATCTGAAAAACACTGAAATCAGTTATAACTTATAATTATAAAGGACAAAAACTGAAAAACGCTGAACTGAACTGAACTGAAAAAAACTGAACTGAATTGAACTGAACTGAAAAAAACTGAACTGTAACACTATCGACGAACAAAACACAGCCTAATTTAGGAAATATTAATTCTAAATTTGTTATATGCTATTACCCAAAACCAGGCCAAAATATGGCTAGACTATTTCACATAATTATAAAAACGAAGTGTAGAAACAAAACTGATGAACATACCAGTGTCCACTGAAGCAGCATATATAGTTGTCATAGCCAGACATCTCCTGGAATAATAACTAGAGAAAGAGAACAAAAATAAAATTGAAGGATAAATTCAAAAACATACTGTATAAATAAATAGAATATCATTCTCTGTAATATTACCCTAGTAACAGTTGCGGATCCACAACGGACACTAGCTGTTTGGGGCTTCGGTTAGTTCAAGGATGAACGCTTTGTTTCCTCTATACTTCTTCTCCTTCCCTCCTTCATCTCTGATCTCTCCTTAATGATAACTCAGCTTTAAAAGTTTCTTGACAGTGGAAATTATGAAACATAGTAGCACTGAAGGGGTATCAAGCACTAGTTTTTAATCAGTTTCAATAACAACAAGCAAAAAACAAGTAAACAAGTGTAGAGGGGAATAAAAATATATAATATGCGGAAATAAAGATCGAGCATTATCCTTCATCTTACACTAGCTAGAGGCAACAGCTTGCATTCCACCAAGTGAGGTGGAAAAGCACTCATCACTGCAAGCACTAAGATGAACTTGCCCAATATCGCTGATCAAGAACTCAGAAACTGTCCACAAACAATGATAGTGGTATTAAAAATGGGACAAAAAGAATGCAAGCCAACATGATAGACAATATAAAGGAATTCTCAAGTCTCTCACCCAACAAAAATATAGATCATTTCGTGCGCCGCAGCAGATTCTGAATGTGTGATTGTATCCTGTACCTTTTCCGCTCTGCTGCTGCTGTTGCATGATGCCCCTGGGATTGATTCAGTGCACATGTTGGCATGTATGTTATAAACCCTGAATTGCCAGAAACAGTCCGTTGGTATCATCTTGGCTGAAAGAATAACAGTTACATGATTCCATATATATTTCCATATGCTACAAAATTCTGTAAGTATAGCTTTAATTTGAGGCATCTTTTAGTAAGATAGTGAATAACACTTCCATTTTTCATGTTGCTTATTCTTAGTATTTATTTTTGTTTTTGATTCTTGTAAAAGATGTAGCAGTATATATTTCAGGATTCAAGATAAGGTCTTCAGATTGGCCTAAAACACAGTCATAAATATATGTCCTAGCCAATGCCATCCATGAGTTGCTGAGATCAGTCCATGTACGTTAATTCACTGTTTTTTCTGGTGAAAATGTACGTTAATTCACTTTAAACTTGCTTTTAGTTGTGTACATAAAGAGTACGTGTACTCTGGGGCATCAACTAACTACATAATTATACTTGAAAAAACACGTTCACTTCCTCTTTGGTTCAATAAAACAAATCAGGAAAGTTGCTACTGACGACTGAGATCAGATCCAAATCACTCAGCTTCAGAAAAGTGTATTCTTACTATTCTGATTGTATTATTATCACTATTATGACATGTGCTGGAACAGTTTTTTTAGTGTTACGCCAGGGTAGGCTGTACTGGTCCAATATACAATGTAGACACTAAGCATCAATGCATCATGCAAGTAGTACAAAGCTGTACAGGATCCTCATATATTTTCCGTTGATATGACAATAAAACTTGATCCCGTAATGACTTTTTCTTTAATCCCTTTTCTTGAAATTTCCCATGTTCCTTATCTTTATTCAGCCACCCGTATTTATATTTATCAAGTCACTTCATACAAATCTGCCTGAAGTTCAAAGCTTTTTTCTGTTTTCTTTTATATTGCCCATTCTCCTCCCTAAGAGTTATATAGATTGTATCAAGCGTTAGATTAATGCTGAAGTTTTAAGGTTCCACAATGAGCACTTGTAATTTGTCATAAAATTTTATGATGGCACAGATTAATGCAAGCTGCCAAACGGGAAGGGTGATCAAAAATAGCTGCAGTACGTACGTGTTAACATTGCCTTCTAATTGCGAAGAAGATCAACCCTCCCACTCTTCCACTCTAACTAGAAGAATATATAGAAAGAAGATCAGGTTACCCAAAGCAACCCAAATGGTCATTCTAATTTGCAACTCTTTGGGCATATGACGAGTCTACAGAATACGCCAACGATTAAACAAAGCATTTTGGATAAAAGCTTCCTCAAAGATCAGATCATCCATTAAGACAATATGTAAGTAGATCATTCGTCCATTCATCTAATTTTAAAGTAAAGATGTCGAAATCAATAATTCATTGTGACTTGTGAGAATAAGCATAACAGGAACACACCACACATAAAACTGACAAATACTTGGGAAGGCAGGGATTTTCTTTAAACATATTCCAAATCCTTCAAACTGTAACTGATTGAGTTTTCCGGTCATGGAAGTGTGGACAAGCGCCAAGTGACAAAATACTTACAAACTTTTCAATTATGTATTAAATTTCTGTTTAATCAAAGAATCTCACATTCTTTCTTTATGCATAAATGTCGACACTCACTAAGATGAGAATATCTCTGAATCATATGAAGTTCAATCAACAACCGTTAACTTAGAGCCATGCTTTCTGTTTGTTATCCTAGGTATTAAACAATTGGTCATATGAAAAGGAATTGTTTTTGAAGATATCACCATTTTCACATCTCTAGGGGTTGCATTGCCATCATATTAGCATGGAGATTAGACCAAACTATATATATACATTAGTGGAATGACATGCTTTATTTTGGACATAGTGATTGTTTACATTAGGAAGGCTTATTCTAGTCGTGCTCTATATCCTCCCTTTGAACACCTTTCATACGACAGACTATCTGTATGGAAGTAAGGACATATTCTGCTTCTTATATTCTAACTGGTTGTTATTGTTTATGCTGACAACTTTCTCCTGAAAATATTACTACAGTATACTTTAT
>ONZK01002069.1:29667-41441 GCA_900322385.1 Pharnaceum exiguum | reverse complement strand
AATCACCCTCACCCTACTCCTACCCTCGTATACGACTCAACTTCCTCCCAAATTGTTTACTTTGCAGTCTCTCATCCCCCACAACAAGGCTTCATCAAAATATCCATCATCGTCATTTTATAGCTCGTATTCTAGAGACCATCACTCATCACCATTGTTTCCACCAAAATCTTCACTACACTCAGACCAAACACCCTTGCCTTCTATGTCCATCCACCCTGCGATTAGTATCTTCGTCGTTATCCCATTTCCAGATCTATCCCATTTAGGGTTTAGGTTATGATTTCCCGTCGCCCTCCCCTACCTTCTCCTTAGGGGGTCGTTTTGATAAGGCCGGCGAAGCCGGCAAATATTGCGTTTTGACGGTGGGAATAAGGGTGTTAGAAACGGGTCAGTTTTAATTTGTCGATGGTGTGATTTTTTATATGTTGGGGATTTGGTGGCGATGGTGGCTGGCGTTGTCGGGGGAGAATATAGTGGGGTTTGTGGCCGGGGTTGCCGGGGGATGGGAGGATGTGGTACCGTATGATGTGTTGGTGTTGGTGTTGTCAGGGGGAAGGTGAAGGATGAGTGCCTGGTAATTTTTGTCGATGTGTTGGTGTCAGGGGGAAGGGGGAGGATTAGGGGTGCTAATGAGTTGCTCGGGCTCACGAGCTACTCGAACTCGACTCGACGAACGAGCCTAGTTGAGCGAGAGCAAACTCGACTCGAAAAGCTCGCGAGCTACTCGAAATTATTTTAATTTTATTTTTATTCAAAATATACTTCAGAACATGACTTTTTATCATTTTACCTTTCTATTATTGTCTCTATTTTGAATAATTATATGTTATATTGTTCATAAGTACTTCCTAATCGGCATCATCGGTGAAATCCAATGATAACTATGACAAAAATTATAGGTTTAAAGGCTTTAAAACAAAGACACTAAGTCGATTTAGTTATTTTAGAGTCATGTATTCATTTTAAAATCATTATTTGAATAAATTTTGAATATCATAACATAAAATTGATAACTTCTAACATTAATCAACGAGCTCGAAAAAAGCTCGAGACTCGACTCGAACTCGAAATTTTTTAGCGAGCGCGAGCCGAGCTAGGCCTAACTCGAGTGCAACTCGACTCATTAGCACCCCTAGGGAGGATGGGTGCCTGGTAATTTTTTTTTTTGCAGTTACAAAATATCGAGGTAGGGCCATAGGGGTATATTGGTAAGTGTAAAACATCAAATTCAGATAAAATTAAATTTAACTTGTACATATATGCACAGAATTGACGGACCGACTTTATAAAAATAATGTTGGTGACAGCTTTCTATCTGGGAAACTGAGGAGAATGAAACACCAAATGCGACAGGCTACTGCCAAGAATGGTGAATTTGAGACAACATAATTGTTCACTGTTTCAGTCTTTCAGATAGATGTAAGTTCATAGGCTCACAGCCCAAACATAGCCTAAATGGACAGTCTATGGCAAATCAAAGCCCATTTCATAAAGACCCTAGCCATACAACAACAACAACAACAACAATAACAATGTAAGTTATGTAACCATTAAAATGCATTAACTGTAAGGATATTAAGGACAAGTACCTCAGAACATGAATTCTTTAATTTGTCAAGGAGAGTAGTTGCGGAATTAGACAGAAGCTGAATATGAAATGTTAAGTTAAGATCACTAGTAAACCCATGTCCATATCATCCTGCAAACAGCATATTACCAACTTCAATTTGTAGAGAAAGATGAATTTCATGCAATGTAATCACGAATATGACTAGTACTTAACAAATAATTTCTCATCCCTCAAAAGTCAAAACCAGAAAGTATGAGATGATATATATAGTTGAACAGACCTAACGAACTAATTACACAAATCACTGAAAACATCTCATTCACAGCCAATCAAGTAGACTAACAGTTCCTTCAAAAAAAAAAAAAAAGTAGACTAACAGTTTGGTAGTGCTATCAATCAGATGCGACAGAAGATAGAAACAGTGAGTCATATCATGCTATGTATCCTTCAGAAATTAGTCACCGAAGCAGCTACACAATACTGTTTTATCACTGCTGCTAGAAAACAACAATCGAGTGTAAATCCCCGTTCAATGGGGTGCTCAGGGGTCATGATGTACGCAATCTTACCCCTGTTTGAGTAAACAAAGAGGCTGTTTTCCGAGATTGACCCATGCATTGCTAGAACAACGATGTAGAACCTTATAACTGTCCTATGGTTACTTCACTCTCTTCTGTTGGCCGCATAGGAAAAGCAAAATGTAACACAAACTGAAAATCTGAAAGCTGAAAACGTCAAAACGTTTGCAGAAAGAAAACAACTTCCATTACAGGCACCTCAACAATCACCAATCTCATATCCAATTTACCATAGGTTGTTCGTAGTTCAGCTAGTAAGTATCCCGTTCACTAGAACAGATAAAAGTTCAGACATCAGAATCGTTTACTAATCCATCAGTCACTAAACTACATTCAATCGTTATTGCTTCCAACTTTCCATATACGTATTATGTATTCATGTATGCATCATGAAAATATGTCATCTAGAACAGGAAAAGAAGCCATGAAATTAAGCAGAGTACTTCGTTGTCTTGTGGAATTGGGCTCAATCGATTCAATGCTCCTTGCTATGCTATGGGCTTAAAGCCTCATGAGAGTATGAGACCATAAGTTTTTACCATTTCCTGGAAGCTGTGGATACATAATTACAATGATACTTGAACTAATCCTACTTGTTTCAAAAGTATTTCAACCCAATAAGCCCAATACTTGTAGGGGTCAATTGTAGTACAATCCAAGGAAAACCCCAATAAAATAGTCCAATGTTATGACCATTCAAAATGCCCAGTTTCTATTCAAAGATTTTTGGTTTATAGAGCCAAAATGTGGCATGAAACAATGACAAAGGTAGACTTATCAAGAGTTAAAGAACAATTGTAATTTGACTTAGTAACACAGGTGCCTTATTGGTCTACACAACAACTCAACAGTAGGATGATCTTTGCTTTGCCAATAACACAGACCCTGTTTCATTTTATTACAAAAATCTAAACTAAAATAAATTGGAAATTAAAATAAACTCCAATTGAGCATTAAAAAAAAACTGAACTCTAAAAAAAACTCTAACCAAAACAACTAATTTACCCACAGAATTGACTCTTCATTAACTTCTACGTATGCTCAAATTTGTTTCACCGCATCTTGTTGACCCTCAAATAACGCTGAGAGTGAAGTAACACGGTCAAATTTTTACTACAAAAGAACGTAACAGCCTCACTTCT
Source organism: Pharnaceum exiguum (assembly GCA_900322385.1). NCBI lineage: Eukaryota > Viridiplantae > Streptophyta > Magnoliopsida > Caryophyllales > Molluginaceae > Pharnaceum > Pharnaceum exiguum. The sequence goes on along the minus strand of ONZK01002069.1, from coordinate 38,148 downwards.
ACATTATTAAAAATCAGAATTCACACAAATTTCTACTCTAGTAAACCAATTTGGTCGGTGGTGACAATAAGTCGGCGAATTAAGACGATCAACTAGACCATTACACTTACGTAAACAGGAAAAATAGTTGTTAACAAAATTTACAGTCAGCAGATGACGAATTTCAGAGAACAACAACAGCATTGGGAAGCGCAAATTGACGGTGGGGTGGGGGGAGTAAAAAAGAGGGAAGAAAGAAAGAGCGCATGCCTGGTTAACAACTTAACGGTTTTAATTCTCGCTAGCGGGCGGTTGCACACTTGCAGTATTTGCAGGCAAGAACGATCAGCGTTATTTCTGCCAAGCATATTGTCAAATAGCGCCATTTTCAAGATTGATTTTGTTCTTTCTGCTGCTGTCGTACACTTTCTTTTAATTAGGTTTCCTCATCAAGCGCTAACATTATATTGCCAGTTTATCATTTTGATCTTCAATTAATTTTTTATTGGATTAAGCCCAGTTGATTTCTGTGATGCTTGCCCAGCCCAGTTTATTTCTTTTTAAGAAAAGAATTTTATTTGGGAAGAAATCCCACGAATTTTTTTTTGGTGTAAAGGGGGCACTGAGGCCGGTAAGAATCGAGCCCCCAGCCTTAAGGGTTGAGAAATCCCACGAATTTGGATCCTAGAGAATGGTTGAGATTTTATAAAAGATAGTGTGAAATCGTAGATGAGATTAGATATTAGTGACGAAAAAAATAAATTATTGACACCGTCTCATATAGCCTTTAAAAAAAAATATTTTCTAGTATAATCAATTATTCACAACATAAGAGTGTAAAATGGATATTTCATGTTTTCCTCACAATTAGAGAAAATCCAGACGCGAATCCCTTTTTTTTCTTAATAAATAGATGATGAAATAAATTTTTATATCAGAAAAAATTTATGTAAACTTATTACATATAAGAGTGGGTCAGTAATGATCACCCAATGACCGTTAATTAATTTTCTCTATTATGAATAACCATGTCTTATATACGAAACTGATTTACACAATTTTTTGTGTTAATTGACCACCACAAAGTGCAAACGCCAAACATTACACACAAAAAAAGTGCAAACGCCAAAAGAATTGGATGGAATAGCAGGGCAGGGCGCACGAGCGTTTAACGAGGGATTTCCTTGGAACTTTTTAAAGACTATGAAAAGCTCAATGTTGCCATAAAGGGTTGCACGTTTTGGTATGCATTTTTGACAGCACGTCTTTAACCTTTTTGATGTTTGGTAGGATGATCGACTTTTCTGGCCGATTGCGCAAATGTAAAAAGTTGGGTGTTGGTGACTTGGTGTAATGGTGTGTATGCCTCGCATTCATATACTTTTTTTTTTCGGTAGAGCGCATTCATATACTACGATCAATAATTTATCACTTTCAAACGAAAAAAATATAGAATTCAGAGAGTTCATAGACCATGATTGGATTTCAGATGGATTTTTTTTTTTTGCTTATCTCTAACTCTCCTTTTGATTGTGCCAATGCAAGTATATGCAACCTATATTATAACTCCATATTTGTAGTTACGGAGTATAATGGAGCAGTCGTCATCTAAGACATTATTATTTATATACAAAAAATTGTGCGAACCCGTTTAATATAAGAGATTGGATATTCATGACTACCTCATGTAAATAATAATAACTCATCTGATAAACTCATATCTCAATCTCATATAACGAGTTCACACAAAATTTTCTACGAAACTCATTGTTGGTGTAAGACTGTAAGGTGTTGCTGATCTGGTGTAGCATGGGCGCATCACAGATGCAAATAGTAACAACAGTCCAGGGTGTACTTCTGTCAGTCGGTTGAATTGGGTAAGATATGTTTCAGTGGACGGAGTTTTTGTTTGATGACAACATGTTTCGGATCATAAATTGCAAAATTATTCACTTTAGAATATTCATCCTATCAAATCGCAGCTGTATATTCACTCACGAGCGGGCTGTCACTTCGAATCTTAAGTATTAGTGAATATTTCTCAAATTCTTTTTTCACAATACAATAATCTTTTGGGTAAACGGCTCAATGATGAGCACCGGCACTCATTTTTAGTTAAGGCCTCTATGTACCACTGGCCTTAAAATCCATTACGCCCTTTCAATTTGTACAAGAGAATGGATGGACAATTGGTCTAACAAAAATCCTTTTTTTTTATATCCTAACAAAAATCATTACGAGTTAACAACTGCGTAAAAATATATATATGCTCAAAGAAGCACGGTACACACAATTCCAAAGTCGTCAAATAAAATGTGTTTACAAATCCAAACAATTCCAATCACGCCATATTTATAAATACATAGTTCTAAAACTACGGTACAAGTATACAACGGATCTAATGATCTATGACCTATTGTTTCCACTTGGTGAATGAAGACAGGGAACCACGAGGGAAGATGAGTGATAAGTAAGTTCTCTCTCGGTCGCTGAAGTTGTAGACTGTAGATAAATGAGACACTGTAACTCTCTAAGGGTGACACATGACAATATGAGATATATTATAGATGTATAGATATTAATTTTGATATATTTAATATCTCTAATAGGATACATATTGCACTTACATACAATTTAAACATTTTATTAGAAAAACAATCAATAAAAGGTCGTAGTTGTGTAAATAAATAAGGTGTGTTTATCCGTTAGTAAGGATATGAATTGAAACTAAACTGAATAGTAACGAACAAACACACGTACATGTAAACATACATATACGTGGGCCTGTGTTTTATCTTTTTCGTTCATTTTTCGAGGATACTAAAATTAAGTTGGTGCGCATAATTGCCCAATGAATACAAGTGGCCTAGATCATAATGGAATTGGCCCTGAATGTTGTAAGAAGAGAAGCATGAAGAAACGGAGGGCATACCAGGTTGCCCTTATTCCAATTAGGCACGAGGGGTAAGCCCGACCTGGTCACGCGATAACATATTATGCAGGTGTTCTATGTTCCCTGTAGCATGTGCCCTGCCTAGATACCATGGTTCATGTGATTCCCACATGATTCCCCATACTTGGTCATCAAATTGTTGCTCCTTGTAAAAGATTTCAAATATCACAAAGTATTAGAAGCTTCCTATACTTCTTTTCCTTAATAAGCCATTGTAAACCTTGAGAATAATTAGTTTCTATTTAGTTTTTGAGTTTCTACAAAGACACCAACCCACCCAACAATGACAAATGTAGAAATTTATTTAACTGTTGTCACTTAGATTTGTCACTTGTGACATTTCTAAATTTAATACAATAAAAGATGAAGTCATACAAATATATTAACATTTTCTTTTAAAAAAAACTTCCGAGTGGTGTCACTTATATATATCGAAATAGGTTCATCCGCCTCTGTCACCCAACCATGATTGGTTGTCCAAGGGCTAAGCCACCCTCCGAAACATATGATGGAGTTTTCTTTTTTTCATTAAGCTATATGAGCATTTTAAAAGAGATTGATTTCTTTCCCTCTCATCTCTATTGCTCAGCCAATGTTAACATTACTCCATATTTTGTAAAATATGTTGAGTGTCCATGTTTGAGCCTAACTCTATAGAAGTATAGATGCACTTATAGTTTGTACTATATATTTGAGCCTATGTTTGAGCCTAACTCTATCGATGGACTAATAGTTTGTACTATTCATGTTCTTCGGTTCGTATGGAAACTCAGAAAATTGGTAATACTGTGCCGCTGACATCAGTCACATACTCATATGCAGTACAAAATAATAACACGATAAGTACTAGGACAATGTGTCATATATGCTCAAGTTCTCTGAGTCAATTACCTATCGAAAACAAAGCTGCCTGAGTCAATTTAATTACTAGTGTATCCGTAAAAGGTTATGTCCTTTAGAAGGACAATTAGCGTCAAGATTGTGATGTTCGGTGTGTAAAGCTCTGTCGAGAAACAGACCCTGGAATCAGCGACACTAGTGTCTTCAAATTCCCAAAATTGCTTACGCATAATGACAATTATCAAGCTTGTTTGTTGACCAGCATCAATGACAATTTCCTCTGATGAACTGTCATGCTCCCATTTAATCTTTGTTTAAAAAACCAAAAGGCATTTTATGTTGGTGACTGGGAGGGACAATCTTCACGAATGAAAATCAAGCGCAATTTGTCTTACTATTTCTGACGCGATACTCGTCTGCTGTTCTTCAGAAAGTTTTGAAAATAACAAAATTTGTAGTTTATTTGTACAGTAGCTACTACTTGAGGAAACTGAATCTAAGGTCAGCCAGTTGCGCAGCAACTACCTCTATCATGCATCTTGATATTTTCTATCGTCCCGTTTTCCAGTTTAACAACTTTGGTTAAGATCAAATTTAGACATTTTTTTGTTCATCAACTTGAGAAGTTGGGAGTTTAACTGGATTAACATCAAAATATTTTGCACCAAATTGAACTAAACTAGGAAAAATTACACATTAGCTAAATTGTCATATTTAACTTCAACAAAAAAATATAATCAACTTCATCATTTTACTCATCCAGAAAAACAACTAATTTTCATTGAGAAAAGGGCTTAGGGCAACCTCAATGAGAGTTTTGAAAGAACTATAAAAGGAGTTCTAAGCTTAAGGGTGTGTTTTGGATTTTTGGTCGAATAGGAAGATATGAACTGAAATTGAATTGAATAGAAAAAAAATTGAAAAAAATTGAATTGAACTGTAGTACTAGTGACAAATAAAACACAGCCTAAATATACCAATAATCTTCAAAAATAGCTAACTTTTAAGTGGAGGTATTCATATAAAGTATAAACCTCGTGATTGTAAGTTAATAAACCAATTTAAAGGCATTTGAAAGCAAACCATCACTTTCGACGTACGCCCTTGACTCAACTCAATTGTACTCGTAATTGGACATTTGGTGATACTCTAACACTGCCGCCCCAGTTCAGTAGTTGATGATCCCAAGGACCTGCGGAGCATTCAAAAATAAAACCGTGTTGCTGAACAGAATTGGGATACTGGCCTACTGGGGCATTGTATTGCTGGTATGTATAGATAATTGTATACTATACTGCAGTTAGAAATGATTTAAAAGTGGCCGGTATATGCATTAAGTGTACCCGACTAGTATGAGAGCATAAGTTTCGAAAAATCTTAGCACATGGCATCTAGTCAAACGAGTACACAAAATCGACCAAAATTCCCACTTCCTATGTTCATCAATTTCTTTAAGAATTTTTCTAAATTACTTAATTATTTCTATTAATAATGAAATTGGATTTTCTCATCTACTATGATAAGAAAAATCATGAAATGGAATTAGTGTTACCAAACTATACAACTACTAGTCACATGCTAGTATCATGGGTCGTAATCGAATGCTATTTGCCGCGTATCAAGGAATCCGTTAATACATAAATATGATCAATTATTAATAAATATATGCCACTATTTAAAAAATCAATAAAAATTAGGCTTGACACCACCCAAGCACCAACTATTTTCGACTGATCACACTTCAAGAAATAAAGCAATGCCTCAAGACGTTAGCTTTTTGTTAAGTTGAGCCAGTCATGCCCACTTGCAATGCAGTACTACAAGTTATCCGAATATTCAATTACGAGTAGAAAAATAGTTCGGTGGAGACCGCATTTTTCATAACTTCAGATTCCTGTATAATTTCTGCTGTGGGGATCGCCAACAAACCATTTCATTGACGCGGAAAAAACAAAATTAGTAAAGGATTCGCTAATTTAACACAAAAAAAAGATATATAGCTAAACTACCAATTTCACAAGAATTGAAGATACTATTATATAACTGCAGAGGAATAACTAGTTAGATTATATGGTAAACTAGTGTATGTAGTACCTTATAACTTTTCTTTTACCTATGTAACTTTTGTTTACACTGCCATCAAAAAAATCTTTTGTTTACACCTATTTAAGTCAATAAGTAGTTTTTCTCGGAAATAACCTCTCTGTTTCCTAAATAGGGGTAAGGTTGCGTACATCCTGACCCGAGTACCCCCATCTAATGGGGATTTACACTCGATTGTTGTTGTTGTTGTAAGTATTTTTTTTTTTTGGTTGTAGAGCAGCATCTAACGTAAAGGGTTGAAGGTGTGCTTTATACCACTTTGAGCAACTCTCCCCTCCTTAAATAGTTTTTTTTGTTTTGAGTTGGGCCTAATATGAAAGTTACTGTTAGGAGCTGTACCATTTAAAATTGTGCAACCTTCGTTTTAGTCACCAAATGTTAAGGCTTGTTCTAACGGACTTATTTATCCTAATATTTTTTATGTCAAATTCAATTGAGTTGACTTGGCGAGTTTGATTCACTTTAAGAGTATTTGGTTCAACTCATGAATATTTGGGGTGTTGGGAAGCAAATGAAACATACTCTAGTAGTCTAGTTATACAAATTTAAAGGTACTCCTTCCCTTAACCTTCCCCTATTTGATATGGTTAATAAAGTGCATACGTAGCTAGAGAAGAGATGCGACCTGATGGCCGAAGTTTAAGGTGAATAGGTGATCGGAAACCTAAACAGTTGGATGACTTGGATCTGCATTTAGTATGAACACTGAACACATCACTAACTTTAGATGTGCGTGGTAATGCACTTACGATGCAGGAGCGAAATAATTCTTAAATAATTATAAGAATCACAAATGGAGGAAGCTCTTCTGAGATGGATAATTGTCCCCCTTCCAATGCTAGATGATCGCCGAGGCTTGTGAATTGGGAAAAGTATCTTTACATCGGTGAGCTCATCAAATTAACCCCGTCATTGGCACATTGCAGTCAGTAATTTAACATATACTTTATGCAGTTGACACTTGACAGTTGACGCTAGTAGACATTTCGAAACAATATCTTAGTAAATTGATCAACTAACTTCGTTTAGTCTTCGCTTAAAATAATAAATCTTGCTTGTAAATAACTCAACTTGATGAACCGGGGTTTATGAGGTCCCTGAAGCCTTTGTTAATTCCAAGCAACACTATACTATGGGCGTCCGATCCAGCCGCGAGACCCAGATAAAAAACGCCGCCGCCAAGTCGGCAATGTCCGGCACGCTGATCCCCCTCTCCACAAATTCAGTACTCCTTGATGGAGTATAGTTTACTAATCTACTTTGTGCCATGGTGGACATCGATCTACTAACGTCTATATTGGTAACATTTAAAGAGTTTGATCATAAAACTTTGGTTGAGACCTTATTAATATGTTCAATAATGTTGCCGGTAGATATATGGTATATAAATTTTAGTTACTTTTAGTTGAGTTTACCCACACTTTAATTTATTTCGATTTCTATTATCAAAATACTAACGGAATCTAAATTTAATTAAGTTTTATCAAAGGCAACCTTACTGGGAGTTTTAAAAGAGTTGTAATGGGAGTTTTAAGCCTATTTGTACTAATAATCTTAGATAAACTTTAACCTATAAGTTGTAAGTGGAGGTATTACAACTTTGATTTTATATACATGTGGTTTTTCTTTTTTCTCTAAACTTTGTCTAAATTAAACAAAATTTGTAATGAAGTTTTACAAATAATTGTGAAGATCAGCATAAGTTGTGAGTGAATCGTAAACTGATGTGATATGCATAGAAACCTGTAATTTGTTGTAAGTAAGTTGTGACAATAAAATTGCCCTAAAGCCAACATTATTAGTACAACGTAACTTACATACAACTCTTCACAATTTAACTTATAGATATATGGTATATAACCTCTTATAAATTTTTATTCTTGGCATTATTGGTACCACTATGTTCAGAACTCATCTAAAAATGTGCCTAAAATATGGGTTTGTCGAACTCATGTTCTACCTTTTCGTGTCTTAATTCAGTATGAATTCGTGTAATTAACCTCAATCACGTTCTTGGATCAGATTATCAGGCGGCACACATAAGTGCTCACACATGTAGCCGGTTGCTTCCTGATCAAAAGTAGTTTAGTAGGTCGAACAGAGGAACTGCATGGCAATTATATATCAGGATTCAGGTCACTGCGTTTCAATTGTACTACTACTTGTAATTAGGGCGCTATCATTTAATGTACGTGCAATACAAATGCAAATACATTGGCACTAAAGATATTTGGATTGGTGATGAAGTTAAAAGATTTTTTTGTGATTATCAAGAACACATTATTGTTCTATGTCCAATGAACATTACCTATGTTTTCTACTTCGCACTAGACCAAGTAAGCAACTAGCATTAGATATATAATCACAGGTTGATCTAAAAAAAAGATATATAATCACAGGGGCAAAAAACTCCGGGAGAACGGAAGTGAACTAGTGAAGTTCCTTTCTCTATGAATCTTGGGAAGAGAGTGATGGACTATGAAGGGGAGTCTCACATTGATAAATTATGGTTGTTAATTTGGTATGAATCCATTGTTGATTGCTTTTCTGTATAAATTTATATGTGGAATTATAATATATTTCTTAATGTCAATAAGAAATCACAA
>ONZK01002068.1:41479-60816 GCA_900322385.1 Pharnaceum exiguum | reverse complement strand
TCACTAAAACGCTAACGGAACCAAACCTCAGGTCACCAAAATGACAATATCGAAACCTCGGGACACCAATTCATAATTAGCCCAAACCTCAGGGCACCAAAATGGAAAATATCCTTTAAAGTAACTATATTGGGATGATGAACATATTTTGAAACTAGAAGCTCCATCAAAGAGCTTAAAGCCATATATGAGTTCCTAAATACATCACTAATCTTCTTAATGGCGACGTTCTGATTAGTTTTGGTATCAAGAGATCCACATACTGTCCCGTAAGAACCTTGTCCAATCTTCCAAAGTTTTGTATAGTTAGGGTTTACTTCAAATATGGTGTTTCCAACTATAACTCTACGTTGCCCTCTAGGATAATCCATCACATGATCCATGGTCATATTTCCTCTCACAGCAACCTCCATATCTCTCTAGTTTGGGTACCTAAAATATGATGGTGCTATGATGACCATCCTCTGGTATATATATATAATCAGCTAAACAACCCAAAAAAAAAACCCCCACGTGAAGTTCTAATGCAAGTAGGATTTGGATAATTGTTTTAGGTTGTTTTACAACCGACTGAAAAGTGGAGATTTCGTAAATTCTACTATGCTATCAGGCGGTCAAGCCCATATATCAATGGGAGTCCGACCATGTCAGCAAATGACTAGAGTCGGAAACAAAAAAAAAAACATTACATCTATCTAACAAAAAAAGAAAGGAAGCTTCCACAAGTCTGTTATTAATTAGCCTACCACTCAGTGTGTGCTACTATTTGAGCAACTGATCAATGTGGAAGTAATCTAAACCAGCATAAAGATAGTGAGGAAGTGGTATACTTTCGGACTTACCCTCCCAAATTGAATGAATATATTAATAAATATTGAATGTATATTTGTAAAATCGCGGACAACATATAAAAGATGATTTTGAATCAACATCTCCTACACCAAGCTAACACTAGACAGCATATCGTATATCTCCGCAAGTATTGAAGCACGATTTTCTTGAGTTATGTCAAGATCGATCTCGCTTAGGGAAGTACCGGTGAAGAATATGCATTACCACTACATCAGTGAATTGACTTGAGGTGGAAAACTTGACATTCGGGCTTGTAAGAACTTTTGGTTGCAGCCTGCTCAAACTTCTTGACAGCACCTTCGTTCACTTCCATGCCAATCTCACCGAAAAACCGATTCCACCAAGAATGGCTACGCATTTTGGCCTACAAGAGAGTAATTTTGTAAGAAAGCCACTACTCAGCACCCAAAAAGGGTAATCAACAGTTCTAAATAGTAAATATCTTTCGGGTGATGCATTCTTAAAGACCACAAAAACAACTTTTGCAAAGAATAAAAGATGACATGAACAGCAAGATTAGTATTTTGGAGATGAGTACTCACTGGACGGCCAAACTTTGAACGCTCTGTAACTTTAGCCCTCTGTTGACCAGGGGAACCTAATATCAAAGACAAAACATTAGATAGTAAGATGAATTTAGCAAGAATAAAAAAATTGTGTATAGCCAACACACTAGTGTATAGAAGTAAAGATGTGTGATACTATGAGAGACTGGATGGCAGTTGGCGCCTTGGCAGTGACTGCAGGCATATGATAAATTTAAACATAACTTTAGTCTGTGCGTGCGGGTGGGTTGGCAGGGGTGTGGGAGGGAGAATCTTACCAGTAAAAATCACAATTCCGTTGGAGGACACTCGTCCCAACTCAGGAAGGGTCTTGTTTAGGCTTTTTGGTGATAAGTAATCCAAAGCATCTGAGACAACTACTAAAGAAAATGACTGTGATTTATAAGGTAGCGGGAATTTGATATCAGCAACACGTACTATCCCTTTTCGAACTAGACTATGGCAGTTTGAATCGGCATCCTCAAGATCATAAGGTTCCACACCCCATGCTTCAGTCTCCTCTTCTTTCAGTAACTTAGATACAACTGAACAGGTTTCTGGACCTACATGCAAAACCTTGAGCATCCCTTCTCCATACGTTTTCTTCAGAGTGGGTATAGCCTTCTCAAGTTCGTGCGTGCCAGAATACTCACCTGGAAAAAGTAGTTTCATAAGAGAAATGAAGTGTTCATAGCTAAACAAAAAAAAAAAAACAGAGAGAGTGGGAAATTGTAACACAAACAAATCCGATATTGGAAAGAGCACACGCATAAAGTTATCTCCCAAATACTGGAATGGGCCACAGATTCCAAGTTCCACATTAATAATTCCTATGTTGATTCCTTCACTTTAAGCACAATGGGTGTGCCAAGAAATATTAAGAACAGAACAGGAAGACAATGAATAAAATGGCAATAGGCAGTTTGTCAGCCAAGTATTTGAGGAAACGGATAGCAATCTCCTTCAAAACAAGTCAAAAAAAAGTTCCAAGTAAAATCTATACCTTCAACCCTGTTAACAATCTCCTTCCGACCTGCAAGATGCAAAGCATATTCAGTAACATTGCTATAAAGGTGGGGGTGGATTATAATTCAAAATTAATATATACAACCTACAAAAGCATAAGGCAAACAGCAAGGAGGGAAGACAGTAAATAACTGGTAAATTCTAAATAAGATAGCTATTGCAATTGCAGAAGCCTTGCTACTCTCTTTGCCATTCAAATCACAATTGAGAGTGGCTTACAAGATTTAAATGTCGAAATTGATTCCTTGAAGATGATCTTGGCTCATCAAAAGAAGACCAAGCTGAATAATGAGCTAGGTTTAGCGATGTATAATATTTTGTTTTATGCCATTCGTTTTTCAGAGTTGTGGTTTTTGACAAGTTAGTAGAGCCAATAGGGTACCGCATGAGCTAGCCCATTTGCAGACTTACAACAGACGATTGTGTGAGGAACTGAGGATGGAAGAATATACATCAAAGAGTGGAGGGATTTGTACACATGATATTTGCAATAGGACTAGAGGAGAAATCCCTTGCACTAAAAAAAAACGTGTAACTCACTGTCTAGGAAACTATCTGACTTACTGATGTAAGTCATGTAACAAGATGAGAGCAGTTGAAGGACCACTAAACAAAAGGCTACTTGGAACTCGGAATGCAAGAAGAAAAGCTCAATCATAATTTGAGTGCTTGACACACACCTGAGCCGCTATATAGATATCCAAGAATGAGAAATACACCCTGCATGAGTAAACAAGCCTCAAAGTAAGTAGCTAAACATGAAAGTACAACAAGTAACACATACTTTAATGAGATCGAGCAACAAGCTGAGAAGAGCTAGAGGGATGATTAGTACCAGGACTAAAAGGGTAAGTGACAATATGGGGGACGAGCGCGTCTTCGATGGGAAAGCTCCCGAAAGAGGAAAGCCTCCATTGCCTGCCAGACGGCGTGTTGGATTTACTGGTCTTCTCGACATGGCTACTTCTCTATGTGTGTAAATAAGATCAAGCTAACACTCCTCTATATTTCACTGACAACAGGAGGATGAAAAAACAAGATCAACACACAGCTTGAGCAGTGATTACATCAAGTGATCAAGTCCTCAATAACACAATCTTCAAACAATACAAACAACAGCAATTTCTGAAAAATGACCAAAAAAACCATCATCTCATAAAGATCACTGATAATTTCATGACATTAAACCCAACAAACATCTCAACTACAACATTTTATCCACAGTTAATATCCTTAATTCAAACTATCACTCTCTCCTAGATAGAGATAAACTAAGATAAACCCAGATGTAACTCTAACTAAAGATTCAATCTTTCCATTTATATAACTCAAGTACAATATCATTTTCCCCTAAATAAATAGAAATTCTAAGATAAACCAAGATGTAACTCTAAGTCTCCAACTAAAGATTCAATCTTTTCATGTAACCCATTTCACATTTTGACAATAAAATCACACTCATTCTCTGTTACACTGTCACACTCACACACGTATTAAAAATCTGACAATTAGTAGCCGTAAATCAAACAGTTAACTGAAGCTAGAAACAAATGGCAATGATTGAACTTAAATGGAAAGGCAAAATAAATTAAGAAACAGATCCAATAACAGAAACAACCAATCAAGGCGGGAAAAAGATAAGAACTTGCAACATAATAAAATCCCAGATATTAAATTCAAACTACAAAATGAAACCAAGATTAAATTTGAGAGAATACCTGAAAAATCAAAGTGACCGACAAACCATATAAGAATAAAAATAAAAGGAAATGAAGAAAATATATTGAGCTCCTGTTCTGTGATCCCAGATCTGTTGTGGGTCACTTTCTCTCTGAGTTTTGTCTGTGTGTTATTTTTAGTAAGTATGTTAATGTTATTCTTTTGTCGGGTTATTAAGGTGGAAAAATGAATAGGAAAGAAAGATAAATAAAAGGATGAAAAATGTCGGGTTTAGCAGAAAAGAAAGTGAGAGTAAGCGCGTTTTGATAGGACGAGAGAGAGTGGAGTTGAGGGTGTGTGTGATCTTGTTTTGTTGTTGTAGTGTTGTTTTTAAAAGACACGGTGAAGCGCAGAAAAAGCTACTAGTGTGTACTTGCTTCACTGCCAACCCACTAGGAGTATAATGAGAGTGTGTGACTCACTGTGTATGTTTGTGTGGTGTTGCCAAATCTTGTGTCGGCGGTGGTCTATTTGTGGAACTTGAACAGTTAATTACCCACTTGGATAAGGATATTTTTGTCCTTTCATGCTGGATTACAGCATTTACAGGTGATGGTATCATTCCTCTCATTTATTTATGCAGATCTTCAGATTTGGCTATGATATTTTAAATTCTATGGAGTATAAAACTTTTGAAGTATGGTACTTTGTTTTTTTTTTTTAAGGAGCTGACGTCAAAATACCAGATAAGAAATTTGTTCATGTTTTAGTGGAGTTCAACCGGTACATTACCATCTAGGTTAGCATCCATTGCCTTATACAATGAATTGAATCGATTAACTATAACTAATCTTATTTCATTTGATTTAACCTTTTTCAATTCAGTTGTTAATAATTCATTTGCATTACACAACAAAGCAAATCTTGGATTCGGTACGAGGAACCAAAGACAGATATGCCTAAATTATTCACTAGCCGTGTGCCCGAGTTGACATATCTTTTATTATGTGTACAACGAAGTCTCAAGTACATCAACTTAATTATGAATTTCAGGGGCAAAATTGCAGCACCAAACTTAAAAGTCTGCAAGGGTCACCATAGCTGTAGGAAGAGGTTTAGACACGCAACTCTTCTCACATGAATGCTTAATCATCTTCAAGTATCTGAACCACGTTATGTTCATCAGCCTCCTGAAGAGGTACCTTCCCCAAGGCTTGATTTCATAGACCAACGAGTAACGCCAGCGAAACTGCTAAGTGACAGCAAGAAGATTATGTGATACAGACTCCCACAGATGGTTGGTACATCATTCCAGCAAAGATAAGTCGCACTGATGAAACTTGGCTTCCACAGTCCACATTCTCAGCCTTTCGGATGAGCATGAAAACATGCAGCTTCTGAAGGGTCATTGTCAAAAACAGAACCCTAACTTACAAAAAGCAACACAAGCAAATGCCTGTCAGTTTTCCACTGAAATGCCAACATCCTCCACTTGAGGAGGCCGCCATTTGCGATGATATACATTCCTCTCCGACGATCTCTCTGATGGATTGTCAATGTCAATTTGCACTAGCTTCTCATCAATAAGCTTCAGAAGCTCCTTCAAACCCACCCCTGTTACAGCCGAACTTTTGACATGTGGCCTGCCTTCACTTAAAGGATAAACTTCAGAAGCCACATCCTCAATCTGTGATTCAGCAATACATCCCGTAGTCTGACTGTCTGATGTTGTGGAGACCATTGAGTCACAAGTTATGTCTTCATCTGATTCATCTTTTGCATCCAGTTCCAGTGAGCCATCTGAATATTCATTCTGTTCCCCAACTGTCTCATTTTCCAGCTGTTCATCAGCCATTTTGGCTTCAACTTCAAAAAAGTCATGGTCACTATCATGCTCTAATTTCTCTTCATCAGCATCTGCTTCAATGTCAATCTGGCCAAGATGCATTGACAAATACATTCGACATTAAGACAAAGCATGATTCAGGGAACACTGATATATACCATGATGCAAGAGAATTCCGGGGTGAGAACAGATAGTACCTTGTTCCAGACCTCAATCATATCCTGGATCTTCTTTTCTGAGACCCCTATTTGTCTGAGAACGTCTAACACTGCTTTCCTATGCTCATCAAGATTTGGAGCACTAGAGTCTAACACATGCTACATAATTCGGGCATGCTAATCAAAAATTATGATAGACAAGAAAGTCAACAAAACAGCAAAAGCTTTTAAAGTGCGGTACGATATTGAAGATCAATACATACCACTAGCAAGTCTGCTTCGGCAACTTCTTCCAAGGTAGCATGAAATGCTTCAACTAGCTGCAAAAAGCAAATGTTGGTCGAGAGGATACTACAAAAATGAAAAAGTGCACATCCAAGAAGCAGTAGAAAGTTTCCATCAAACTTGCCTGAACTGGTAAATCTGATATGAAACCCACTGTATCACTCAAAAGAGCCTTCCTCCTAGGCATTCATAAAAGAAAACAATTAGTACAGGACATAAAGGCTTGTTAACTTATTTTTACTTCATAATGAATGGAAACAATCAAAAATAACAGGAACCTGCTGGAAATAAATTACCCTGAAGGAAGAGCCACTCCTCTAACTTTAGGGTCGACGGTAGCAAATAATCTGTGCAGATAGGAACAAAACTTTATTTGTTGGAAGAGTAAAAGCAACAAAAAAGAGCATGACAATTTTCCATATCAATATACCTATCATCACTATATAGATCGCTGTGTGAGAGTGCGCTAACTAATGTTGACTTGCCCTGTAGTAATCAAACTACTCCATCAGATGATTCAGATACAAGAATGGCAACATCTGTCATAGTAATAGTTCATAAAGGAAAGAAAAAAGTAAAAGAAAAGCAGAAACTGACAGCATTCGTGTATCCAACGACAGCAACGGTCGCAAGCCTTTGTCCATCTACCGCTCCCTGCTTTTGCCGAGCAGCACGCTGCACCGCACGGGTTCGACGCACTACTGCGATTTCAGCAAGCAGACGCTTCCTTCTATCAGAAATCCTGATATTAAGAAAGTGAACTTTAGATGTCAAATAAACTAAAATGAACCTGGGAAAAATAACATTGTTGAACTGTAAACGAAAATCTCTGTCAACTATAGCAGAATTTACATAAAGCAATACTCTCAACTAGGAGTAAATGAGAAAGAACCATCAGTAACCAACAGAAAAAGAGCAAAAGACAGACAACCAATGATTGCGGTGGGATCCAGGAATACCACGAGCTAGGGTTGATGTTCAACAGCAGTTTGCCAAAAATGGACTACACATCAAGACAACACAGATATTCAACAGCAATAGCCAGCATGACTCATGCATTAATTAAAAATCCGAAGGTCAAATTAATGATTATGCTCTGCATGAGTAATAGATGAAAGAGTCCTTTTAAGGTCATATGCTAAAATCCAACGACAAGCACATATACAATTATCAAAATCGACAAGAAACCCATCAGATTCCACAGGAAAAAAATCGACTTCTTTCAATATATTTAACATGGAGGAAAGGGGTCAGAGAGGGGGTGGGCATGGAAACCTTCGACGTTGAAGCTCAAGTTCAGTTTCTCCGGCACCACTAACGAAACCTTGGCCACCACTTCCTCTCCTGAAGTGACATTAAAACAAAGAAAGTGTTAGAATAATAATTCACAATTACTGAATGGTAAAGTCATAACAAGCCATGGATATGCTAACACTTGGGACAGACTTTTCCAACATAAACATATTTGGAATTAATAATCTTGTGAATTCCACCTGTGTCGTGTCATAGAATTTGTTGAACAATAAAAATTTCCGTCCTCAAGTATATTAACAACTACAACATCATCCGAGTGTAATCCCCGTTCAATGGAGGTGCTTGGGGGTACAAATCCCGCATATGCACAACAACATCAAGTGAACGTTTTCAAACAACTCAAGCTTGACAATAGCGGAGCCACAATTTCTCCCACTCAAATATTTCAGTTCACCTCATTGATGTCGAACCCACAAACTGAAGAAAATATAATTGATTATACAAAGCCATGGAAGTCGCATGTTTATATCGTCACTACAAGTGGAAAACTCACCCTCGAGCACTGACAACTTCAGCTTCCCCTAATGCTCCAAATGTGTATCGTCCATCGGTCCCACGTACACGAACAAGCCTGGACTTCTTATACATCAATGCTGCCAACTCCGCCTAAAGTATACAAAATGGATCACACTCCAAACATCGCTCAACAAGAGATTAACACTCTCATGAAAAAAACTCAAGAATGAAGGTTAACTTAGTTGACTCGCTATACCTGAAGCTTTGCTTCCTTGGTGTAGGCATGAGCATGAAATATCTCTATGATGAGACCGACACGATCCAAGACAGGTCTACCCCACTCCCTCTGTAACATGATGAATGCTAAATTAAGTACTTCTCTCCACACAGAAATGGCATGCCAAAAAAGAACATAACAGCATCAAAAAATTGACTATTGAGAAATTCACCTCCAGATTTCTCTGCTGAATTGCACTCAATATCGCA
This sequence comes from Pharnaceum exiguum, assembly GCA_900322385.1. NCBI lineage: Eukaryota > Viridiplantae > Streptophyta > Magnoliopsida > Caryophyllales > Molluginaceae > Pharnaceum > Pharnaceum exiguum. Next base: position 52,189 of record ONZK01002068.1, on the reverse strand, counting down.
TTAACAAACACACCATCCAATTCCCCTTGCTACATATCCACAATAAGTATACATTAATCTAATGATTACCAATGCAAAATTTAACATTTCTGCACAATGGAAAAGAAGCTCCTTGCCTGTGATTCAACAGCATTTATATGGCACTTTATATTGTTTACAGTCCCATGACCAAAATACGTATCTGCATAAGTTTGTCACTCAATACATATCTCACAATAACAACATCATTCATAATAACAATTAAATTGTCTCTATTGGAACTCATAAACCAAAAAAGTTTCAATCTTTGAACTTGCAATAACAAAAAGACTAAAACTTTACAAAGATTATTAATTAACACAAATTTTTGTGTGAACCCGCTTCATATACAAGACACAAGACGGGGTCATTAATCGCCATCGAGGGGGGTTACTAACGACGACCCGAGTCATTAATACCCCGTCTCATATATGAAACGGGTTCACACACATTTCTCGGGATTATAAAATCTATCGAAAATGTGGGCATACCAGCGCGACCCTTGCGGGGGCCAGAAAGAGGATTTTGGACAACAAGATGAGGTGGCAAATTCCTGAGAGACAAATCAGTGGAGAAACTCCCATCACGTTGCTCATCAAGGGAATTAGCTAAGTTAAGAGCCTCACTTAACTTGGCTTTCATTTGGGCATTTTGTTTGACACGTGGCTGAACCACAAGAAGCAATGGTGGGCCTTCTGGGTCTCTTTGTTGTTCCTCTGAGTCTGTTGTCTCTTTTGGGTTTCTGCATAGGTAAGGGGATGTTGTGAAGTGGGCGATGAGGGTTTTGAGATGTGGGGTTAGTGTGAGGGGTTGTCGGGTGTGTGATCGGAGGAGGTGAGAGAGTGCTGTCCGTGCTTGGGTTTTTAGCATTGTCGATTTGTCGGTCTGGGGAGAAGAGGGGTTTAGTGGTTGCCGTATTCAGAACAGGCGTATAGTCAATTCTTGAGATGGGGCATGAGTCGAACTCGTCGTTTTAGTTATTTCAATATCGTCGCATAGCGTTTAGTCAACTCATATTGAACTTGACTGTCAATAGAATCCGGACTTGGGTGCAGCGGGTGTACATTACACTTGGTGGAGTTATCACTAATTATTTGCTAATCATAAAGGGATCCACTAATGAAATTATGAACGTGACTAATGATTTATGTTCCATGTAATGCTTTATAAAAAAAACGGTATACATGTACATCAAGTGTACTTAAGAATTGGAGCAATAGAATCGGCCTTGAACCGACTGTGACTTTAGATAACCTTAGCCCGTGCTCAAATCGTTTCATAAGACTTGAATTGAGCCGCCTTTGACCGTATCAACTGAATTTAGACCGACTTTATTGAATTTACCCGACTTATCATGGCTCGGCTAAGTCGGGACAAATTTGGTCAAAATATCGAATTTAGATCGTCTTTGTGCAACTTTTACCAAATTAGACAGACTTTGATAGATATAACCAACTTTGATCGAGCTACCTACCCTAACACGAAGTTAGCTCGCTATTTTACGACTTGATTTTGACCGAACCAACTTGACCAACTAGTTGACTTTAACTGACTATGACCCGAATTAATCCGAACAGTTTTGAGTGAAGCCAGCTCAATGACCACTTCTAACTGTTATTAAGGTGAAAGATATAACATAAAGATGTGGAAGGGCTAGGCCCAATTTGGGGTGGGTTTGGGTTGAAGGTAGATTGTATAGTGTCTCATGCAGTCGTGTATGTAATGTACGGGCCCAACTCCCAAGTACATTTGGTTTTTTCTTGTAATGAAAATGAGAAAAGAAAACTAACATATCAATGCTCACCTAGTGAAGTCATAATCGAGTAATTGTCGGAATTCTTTGGTATATTGGGTCATTTGGGTGTGCATAGGAGTTAATGACTTTCACTAGTTTACCAATTCTTTACATTTGGGATTTGTTATAAGAATCTAGACACCCTCCTTATTGATTTTGGTTTTGGAGATAATAATTGATATTATGGGCCTATTATTTACAATTTAAATTCAGTTTAATTCACTTTTTCGCAATCAGTTTCTTGCGAACTTTTAAATTTTGATCCCGATATACAAAAAGTTTGAAAAATCGGCTTGGGTTCAATAAAGCTCAACTCTAAAGAATAGACCATTATGCTTCTAATGCTCTGTCGGCATGATCAGGTTAATGTAGCTTTTGTTGTTAATCAATCCAAAGGGCATCCACATTGGTCCTTATCGTTGATGATGTACGTATACAACTCTCTCATCACCCGTCCAAATTATTTTCTAGCAGATTCTCCGATCCGTCATTTAAGCCAATTGAGGAGCGTATATGCGGCTGTCTAATCTCCCTACACTTCTTGTTATGAAAAGCTCGACAAGGTGGGAGAGGCTTTCGAAGATATGGAAAAAAAGGATGGATGAATTCGTATATTACAAGACTGATGAATGCACAATTGCACAGAGAATCGACACTTTTAATTTGCTCATCAAAATCTGCAGGCACTTGATAGTAACGGTACTACGACTTGGAAAAAGGCTGTGAAAGTTCTAAAGCTGTTATGGGCCGAGGAAGAACAAATTGGGCTGTTAAATCAGCTGGGCTTCCACCTCTGTACGATTCAACCCAATGTCCCATGAAGAAAGCTTTTTCCAGCTACTTTGTTGAATGTTGATGTCCTTTGAATGTTGGTCGGGCTCCCAAGTATGGGGCTCCAATTATGCTGCAACTTTGCTTAATGTTTGGTGACTTTAGATTCATGCTAATATTAGTTCAGTTAATTGAGGTAAGTGACCGTTTAAGGGTCTGTGCTGGTTCTTTCTTCTTTAGAAAATTTGTCTTGTTTGCTTTAAAAACATTGGACTATGCGTCTATGCTTCTAGTATGATAGTCAAGTTGATAATGTGTCGTTTCTTCTAATTGTAATGTAATATAACACTTTTCTTTAGATTTTTTCCCCTAATTTGAGAAGAGGGATATCACTTAACAGTACGTGAATAAATTGAGGCCGAAATTGGTTAATAATGACTGAGTGTACCATACATCATGATATCCAAACACATGGGTGTACCTGCCATTTTCCAAAAAGAGAGCACAAGAAAAGATAGGAGGAGGGAAATAAAAAGCAAAGCAAAAGCTGAACAGTGAGGCACATGGTTGAAATAAAAAGGGGTGAAGAAAAAGTGAGCAAAGGTCCAAAAAATAAAAGGTTCTCTCTTTCGGATGGACTACTTTCTCTCTCTCCCTCCTAACTTTTCCTGCATTGGTCTACGCTCATTTGGTAAATTGAAAATGCCCTTCTCCCTCTTTAGCAAGTACTCTCCTTTTCCTTTCTCCTGATCTCCAAAGCCACTGACTCGCATGAAGAGGTAAAGAGGGAGTTTTGTTTGTGAGTGAATAAAACGTACTGAAAGGTTGTGTTTACTGTTGTTAGCTGAGAGGGACGACTGAATCTGTCTGTCATCAGTCCTTACAACAACTGTTGGCACTGAAAAACATGGCATCTATCTTTGATAGAGTATCTCTATTGGCATTTATTCAAAGGGCCATCACTTTGCTGTCACGTTAAATATTTAATGAACCATGTATGAATATTTTACCCTGAATGTGTGTTTAGGAGGGGTCAAGTCACCCTCATCCATCCTCCACGTTTCTGACCAAACTTCCCCCAACAAAGATTTCTCTGTTTACTCTACTTGTGTTGCACATTCATACATTCATTCTGACGTCCTTAACAGTAACTTCGAGACTGAGATCCATGCCCAATAAAAGTACTTCATTTTCTTGCTGCTCATGTATCATTAGTTCATTACCCATGCATGCTGTGCATTTTATTGATCTCACATTTTAGCAGTAGTACAAAAATTGCCTAAACAATCAATTATGCTTGTTGCCAATTTGTCATTGATTCCTATAGAAAGCGTAGTTTCATGGAGTTCAGAAAATGCTGAAAATTGCAATGAAAATGACTTTCAAGGGCAGGTGCAAGAAGAAAGGTAAAAACTAGCTACGAGTTTGAGTAGTGCTGAGGAAGGTAATGAAAGGGGAATCAAAAACCATTATCTACATACATGTAACCAATAGATCACTATACTATTTACTCGTATGATGATGACAATCAAAAGGGGAATCTTTACCTTACAAGCTAACAAAAAAATTGAATAGGGTGGAGATCATACAAGACAACTTATTGCCTCAGAGAAATACTGCTCATAGTGCTCCACTAACCCAAGTCCCCAACACAACTTTGTTGCAAATTAAAGAAAAATCAAACAAAAAGAAGATATCTCATGAAATCTTACTTTTTCAGAGTCTTATATTAAAGAAATGGCATTGACACTATAAAGGAGACATACAAACATTATCATATTCCAACCCCGGATTCCATACACTCGCCACCCTGGAACTAAAATCATCCATCATCAGGAATCTTTGTCGTCATTATTTAACCCTCTTGTTTCATCACCAAAATAATAAACAAATTAACAAACTTCTCCCACCACCTCCCCAACCCAAGGGAAAAACAAAATAATACAAAAAGCAAAAAAACAAAACCAATACCACATCATTCCTAAAGCACCTCCAATCTAACCACATTATTACATACATAAGCAAGAAATGTAAAACAAAAACAAAAAGCTAATGACGATTATGATCATCCTCACCCTGGCTTTCAGCAAGTGAGCTATTTTGGTCCTCAAGTCGGGGAACAGCTGCTTCAAACTGCTGCTTGCAATTATGGCACGTAATTTGCAAAAGCGTTGAACTTAATTGCTTCATGGCATGCTCCTTTAGCGCTTGAGCCTTGTCAAGCTCCGCTTGTGCTTGCTGCCTTATACGCTTGGCATTGGCGAATTCTCGCTCCGCTAGCTCAATCTGTCGCTTTGCTTCTCTTCTTGCTTCCTCAGCGTACGCCTTCTCGGTCAGCGCCAGCCTTAGCTGCTCGCTGGCTTGCTCCTTAACACCACTGATGTTTTTATTATGTGAAGGGTTCTTGTTGTTGCACTTGTTGTTGTTGTTCTTGTGGTTGTCAATGTGGTTTGAGCTTGTGTCATTTACTGTTACATTGGTCTTGTCTACAAAATCCGATGATCCAATCGATAGTTGGAGGTCAGTCGCCTTGGGGGAGACCGAAAGCCGGAGGTCAAGATTGTGATTTTGGATGACACTACTAGTGTTGCTTCGAGAGAGGGTAAGTGCAGGAGAAAGTGTACTAGCACCAGGTGTTACATGTGGCGACGTCTCATTCGATGGACTCGAGCTAGAAGCCGCTTGCGAGACACATACAGTTGGTTGTGCAGACGGCTGTTGTTGTTGATGTTGATGGTGGTGATCCGACGACCGAAGACGTCCCATGTGGCAGGTATCTTGATGCTCGATAAAGCTCTCCACTCTAAGATGACGACAATGAGAACACGAACAAAAACAAGAACAAGACCAAAACATACAACACAGTGAAAAAGGAAATAAGAATAATCAGGAAAACGGCATAATGATAGTAAGGATAATTGATTGGATTGGCGATATAAGTGGTAGATGTTTACAAAAGAAGAAACAGATTGGTAAGCTCCATTGCGTGTTTGTCTGTATAGGAAGAGTGCGAGAGGTAGAGACAAACAATATGAATGCAAAAATAGAATACTGATTTGATTATACTTGAATGAAAATATACAAGAATAATAAAACCCCTAAACCCCACCCCATAATCTCCCCTCTATCTTCAACAATAACATCATTAGTCTCCATACTCAGGTACTACCATCGATAAGAAACAAAAACATTCTTCTTGATACACTGAAAATCATATCATATGCTACTATAGAATTATCGATCGTTATATATTCTTGTTTCTATTACACTAGCATCTAAAAACTAAAAATCAAAAAGGACCAGAAAAAGAGGGGAGTCTATACTATGACACTCTCTCCCACGAGGCATGTTCTTGCTATTTCCGAGATTGAAACATTCATTCATTTCTGAAACCATCTATCGTACTATTAGCTGTAAGCTAAACGAATCTACTAAGTACGGAAGTTGCTTCCTAGCTTCACTCATCAAAGTAAACAGTTAACATGAACAGGATATATGGATAATTGAATTCAATAGAATAGCACTCTCCATATTATGTGAAGGTCAAACTATATAATTAAATAATTAATCACCATCAAATTCATTCCTTAATTTCATTAAGTCAATACTCTAACCCCACATATAGTTAGATTCTATCTTTTTTCCACCAAAAAGAGAAAAAACAAAGGAAAACAAAGAGATTGCTGTTGGATAGATATGGATATTACGTAGGTTTAGTGACGATAAGAGAGAATCGTCCTATGACCGAGATTATTTACCTGGAGAAAACGCGGCCGCAATCACAGGAGTGACCGCGAGTGCCACAAGTCTTAAGATGAGCTTTATAATCAGACTGAACAGCGTAAGCCTTAGAGCACTTATGGCAAACCCACTGTTTGTGGTTGCTATGCTTGCGACGGAAATGCTTCTTGATCCCAACCAGGTCACCTAGTGCATGGCAAGGGTCGTGGTGGAGACAAGTGGGTTCGGGGCACACGAAAACCCGCTTTCGAACCACTGGATTCTCCCTCTTTAGAAGCTTCCATGGCACCTTGTGTCTCCTCCTATGCATCTGTAGGTTCTGGTCTCTCTGGAACCCTTGCCCACATATCTCACACACGTACCGATCCGACTCTAGTAGCGTCTTTGGCGACAGTGATACCACCTCCGCGTCTGGATCTATATCAAATTCATTCCTCTTAACTTTATCACACAATTTGGATACACACGTAGTATCCTTTCCGTCCAAAATTAATCGTCCACTTGATACTTTTATTCTATCAAGTGGACGATTAATTTTGGACGGGCAGAGTAATCATACATAGTTGCTATTAAATTCAAACATTTTGTTTGTCTTAATAACACAGTTGCCATGTTGGTATAATTTAACTTTGTACTGGTGACGTGACAACTAATTTAAGACGGTTTACCTGGTGTTCCGGCAGGTCTACGCTTTCGCTTGTTGCTGCTACTGGCGTTTTCATGACAACCATTGAATTGCTCAGAGGGAGCTGAGGATGAAGATGAACCACCTAGCATTTATATTTCGTGTTAGTGAGTTTAGGGGTTTTTGATGGTTTTGGATCAAGGGTTAGTGTCCCAAGAGAGATAGGGTAGAGGGCCTTTAGATGAGGTTAAGGTGTTTATTTTGTATACTAGTAGCTTTTGTGGATAATTTTATTCTAAGGAATTATAAGAAAATAAAAAATAAAACCTAATAATTACAAAAGGTGTTGTGTGTGTGGGTGGTTTTATTCACTGAAGAGTGTTAGGGTAGGGGGAGAGAACGAAAGAAGGGTTGAGTTGATGAGGAAAAGGTAAGACCTCTTTCGGTCTCTCAGCTTTTGCCTTTGTGCCTTTATCTATCTTTTGGGACAAAATGAAATTATTTTTCTAATGGGGTTTGCTTGCTGGTTGTTGCTTTGCCTTTGCAATAAAAGAACAACTAGCTAAGGAAGAGGTACGATTATACTGTGTATGTATGCTTATTTCATTCATGTCACACCTCCAAAGATCATTCATTCAGCTGGCTAGCTAGCTACTTGCTGTGGGTAGTCATCTGATGAATGAATAAAGTGGCTGTGGCTCCAAAAAGCTAGATTGGTTTGGGGGGTAATGTGTCATACATAGTTGGTGATGGGGGGAAGAATGGTGGGGGCACCCCAGTGGAAGAGAGAGAGTGGAGTAGAGAGTGGGATTAGGGGTTAGCAATTGCAAGCAGATCCAACCACGTTAGTCAAAATTGAACCCACAACTGAGAACTGGACAGAAAAGAAAAACATCCCCACAAAGAAACAAAAATCCCATCATAAGACATCACCATACATTAAAACACACACTCACACGCTGTAAAATTTGCATGCACAAACTACAAGTATTCCTTCGTCTAAAAGAACCTCTTTATCCCATTCCTCAAAATTTACATCCAAATCTGTCATCTCTCTAGGTGCCGCACTGCCGCCCGGGATCCCAAATTTACATCAGATTGTGATGTAAAATCATTTAAAATTAGTTGCCATACAGAGTCTTATTAATTCGTCAAATCAATCTCGTAATCAATAATGCGAAGGTTTAACTGTATGATCTACTAATTACTTCGAGATATTTTTATGATGGAATTGTTGTATACTTCGTATAATGTCGTAAGAGAATGAAAAGAGTAACGCAAAGTGGTATGTCCACACAACACTTTGGACGTGTGTCATAGGATTTTTTTTATATTTCTATTTAATTCAATTTAGTGTAGCTTATCGGAGTATGCACTTCATCGTGGGTTAGTACAAGCCACTCAAAGAAACCTTCGATTTGGTTTAGAAATTACTTGGCGGATCCTTGATCCGGCTTGAAATGATTGAAGTATTTTTTGAGTCAAAGAGATAACCAGATAATAAATTGCCTTGTCGCTGGCATATATAACTAATACTATGATTAGGGCAAACATATAGGCTATAGCCTATAGGTATTGGGTGTGTGATAGATGCTTAAGCCTTATAGTTAGTTAGCTAGCTAGCTAGCTTAATATTGCGGCATGATCCGGGCATGAAGCATAGTACAAATGTACAATGGTGCTTGCTGCTTGGCTGCCGCCACAGAAAGATCATAAATTCATAACAAAGAAAATTTGTCAATTGATAAATATAATAACGCAGGACCTACTTTAAAAGAATGATAAAATATGATGTTATATGTTCCCGATTATGATTGTAGCCATGGCATTTCAGTTTATTGAAGAGTCAATTTTGTGAATTTTTTTGAATAAATAAATATATTTTGCTGTGTAAGGGCGAAGGGGAGTTCGAAAAAAACAAAAAGAATTTTGGAGGTTGATACTTCTACAAAAAAAAATAAAAAAATAGGTCTTTTAGATGGAGTGTCTCTAAACATTGTAGGTAGAACGTAGAAGGGGGTTGTCACATTTTATAGCCCCTCACATCTGAGTCTAAAGGGATTTTGAGCTTTCTATTTAAATTATGTGTGTACAAAGTGTCAAAGTGTGCCCCAAATCTGTTAGGATTAAGGTGGCCGGGTGTTTTCTATTGATGACAACTAGTTTCTTACTCGTGCGTTGCACGGTCCATAATTTTATAAATTTATTGACATATTTCTCTTTTGTATTTAACACAAAAATGTAATTGTCATTGTATATTTCCATTTATTGATACTTTTTATGTTCTTTAATAATTATTTTGTAGGATTAAATTTATTGTACCTCAATAATAATTGTTAAAGCTTAGATTAATATTGTGTACAAAAAATAACAATAATTAACTATTATGTTTCTTTTTGATGTATTACACCGAAAAAACCTAAAAACATCACTGTAATGTATTTTTTTATCTTAATCTTTATTTTCAATTTTAAAAGTATAATTTACATGATTTGTTCTTTAACTACAACATGTCAAAACTTATCTTCAATGTCTTTGCAAGGCTATGTTTCGTGTATCTTTAGTGTTACAGTTCAGTTCAATTTTTTTCCAGTTCAATTCAGTTTTAGTTATAATTTTAATCATATTATTTGTTAAATGCTCCAAGTGAAGTACCCTACTCAAACCGTTTGAATTGGAGAAAGGTTTGTATTTTTAAGTCTAATTATGCATCTTTAGGCCCTGTTCTTTACAACTTAAGTTCAGTGTCATTCAGTTAGGCTCAATTTTCACAATTCAGCTCGTAACTTGCGAATGCCATATGTTTGATTCTGATATTCATTTGTTGTTATTAGCATCTTATTAGAAAGGTCTTACCATTTGGTTTCTTAAACTTGTAATATTGATAGGGTTTTGATAAGTGTTTTAGTGTCAAAACAATTAAACAAAAGTTCATTTTTTTCTAGTTCGGTTCAATTTTATTCAGTTCAGTAAAATTCAGCTCTGAAAAACGGGCTCTTAATTGTTATCGGAATACATGGTACACTCGGGGGTACGGTGCTAATACATTGTCTTTTATGTTAGGCCTAATCTTCAAACAAATAAAGAAAACTAAAATTGACGTAAACAAATTAAAAGGCATTGTGAAACTATCACATAATATTAATAGTGTTTCCTGATCTGAAAAAAAAAATAGTGTTTCCTAGTTTGCACGAAGAGTTTGTACTTTGTATTGATTTCTTCATGTGATGGATGCGACAAAACTGCATCTAGTATCTTAAAGGAAGCATTTCAGATGGCTTACAATTCATTTACGTTGATATCACTCAAAATTAGTAAAAAATTATCTTCAAAAGTTCACCCTTTTGACTGCTGTACGTAGTAACCAACAATTTTTGTTCTTTCTTATGTGTCATTATTTATTGGTCCTTATTTTATTTTTTTAGGGGTATTGGTCCTTATTTTGTGTAGTTGGTCACCGATGTAGCTTCTTTTTTTCTTTTCTTCTTTTTTATTATTGTCTTAACTTTTTTTTGAACTCATAATTTCTACGTGATCCTAAAATCAATGGGTCAAACTTCTTTTCTTTTTTTTTCATTATTTCCTTTTTTTATTAAACACTCATTGGTATTTCTTTATCCTTATGTGGACTTTTTGTTTGTTTTCACTCTCTAATTGGTGTTTTTTATTTCCTATGTGGCATAGCTCAAAGCCCTTTATTTCATGTGGCACATCTTAGAGCTCCTGAAAAATAACTCTAGTGCATTCTATACTATGTGGC
>ONZK01002068.1:27392-40154 GCA_900322385.1 Pharnaceum exiguum | reverse complement strand
AAGATTGACATACCAAGCTACTCCTATTCCAAAAAATATTTCTAGTTTAACTTCTTGTGATCAATTTTCTTAAATTTTGACCATGATTGGGCCAAAAATGCATAGCATTATACAAAAAAATTGTACTCATTGGACAAAACATTTGTAAGTACTTTTGGTTCACGAACATTAAGGACAAAGGGAGTAGTTGGAGATGGGTCAAAACTCAAAACTCAAAAGAAATTCTCTATAAGTATTTTTCAGCACTTCCAACAGGATTTACTGAGCAAACATGCAGGAGTGTTATGAACATTGATGAAGTGCGACCAATCAAGAGAGTCGGAGTATCACAAATTCACAATCGAGAAAGAAGAAAGCCAAAAAAAAAATGCGGAATCAACGGGCTAGGCCTTGTATACGAAATAGTTTCAAGCCCATTACTTTCCTGACAATACATGAAGCCCATTTGACACCTCCAGGATAACACAAGGTTTAGACTTTGAAGCTGCAGATAAAACCCACATATCGAGTATGACATGGCCTGTGACCCGCAATCTTTGACCACCTTCAGTAACAATCCGTCCTCTTTTTTTGATGGGAAACGGTGATGCTTCTATGACTCTATCTATGTACTTCAACAGGGCCCTAAAAAAAAATGTACTTCAACAGAGCCTTTACTTTGAATTGAAATATGGATGCATGGATTGTAAGCAGTGGTGGAGCCAGAAATTTGGGTTAGGGGGGACGGACAACCAAATGAGCCAACTTATTTCTCTTCGGACAATTCTATTGCAAAAAAAAAAACACTGATTTTACTACTCAAGATATTTTTTTAAACATTACTTAAGTGAAAAAAAGGAATTTTCTAGTTTTAACATTAATTTTACTGTCCAAGATATTTTTTTAATATTTTATTTCAGATTTTGCAAATTTTTTAAAGAATTGGGGGGACATATGTCCCCCCAATTTGTATAGTGGCTCCGCCACTGATTGTAAGTTTGTAAGTTGTAACCTGTAAGTGCTTCTTATGATTCGTATTAAAAGAAAAGGAGCCACATAAAATCAGAAATACAGAATAAGACAGCGTGAATCTTTCTATAGGGAAAATCCAAAGCAAAAGGTTGTCCACTAGCTTTTCTCCAAGGGGTAAACTGAAGACTAGGTTAAGTGTATATTACAAATCCATAAATTTGGTGTAATGTCATTCGCCTACCATTTCCAAATCATTAGATGTGAAACTCACAACTCTGCCTCTACCTTGACCACCGTTCTTCAACTCATCTTTTCACTTTTCCCTTTATTTTTACACTGAATTCCTCCGCATATCATCCTATATCAGCAAACTGCCTGATGATTAATCACTTATCAGCAACAATCAAACGATCAATTATTGAAAGGTGCTCTAGCTCCACCTACCAAGTATAGTAACGCACTCCGATCCCACCAACGAAATTGGAGCAAAAATGTTTACATCAGTAACGTTGATGACTTAATGTTAGTACTCGTTATAATGTAGGCTTGTAGGCTTGTAGCTGATTTGACATAACATATGTTTAACTACAAACGACCTAAAGGGCTAAATAGTTAACCTGCAATTTGTGCAATACCACCGAAATACCGATCATCTGGAAAGGACTTCTGCTCCCAGAGAACCTCATGGATTTGACACAAGGGCCGAAAGAAAACAAATAAGACAAAAACAAACCGAGTGAAGTTAAACTATATACAGTAGAAAAGTTCCAATTTTGCGTGGGCCAAATCACAAGAAAATGAATTAATGTAGATGAGCTCAAATACTGTAGGCATAACGAAGCACATTACAAATCACGCAAGGCCTAGTAGGCTGGTTCCCTCCAAAACTGACCGACAAAAAAGGGTACACAAGCTGTTATTCTGTTATAGGACTAATTGTCTAAGAGCTTTCTTAGCATCCTTCTTTAATTATTTCTTTATATCTTCTTAAGTAAAAGTAATCTTTAGATTAGAGTGTAGGGAGTCAAAATGGTAGATTACTCGTTTCCAACTAAGCATTCTTTTGAAGTAAGCAAACCAAACAAGAAGCAAAAGCCGAAAAGGTGGCACTTCTAGACATTTCTCGGGATAGAAAGCCAAGCTTAGGCTATCCATCTGTCTGAAAAAACAAATTCCCCGAATTTTATATCAAATCATATCCGAACACAAGTACAATCTCTCTTCAATTCTGCAAAAAGGCGTAATTTTCCAACTTGGGTCTCTTTCACTTGGATATAGGTTGATCATTTTGGGAAACTTGGTTTCTTGAACAGAAAAGGAAAGAAAACTAGAAAGGGAAAAAGAGAGGAGAGACAGTGGATGGCTGTGGAGTATGGGTGTTGTGGGGCGCAGCTCTTTATTCGAATTGCAGTATGCGTGCTTCTGGTTTTGTTTGCAGGACTCATGTCTGGGCTCACACTGGGTCTCATGTCTCTCGACCTTGTTGAGCTTGAAGTTATTGCCAAGGCTGGGAAACCCACTGACCGTAAACATGCCGGTACAGTCATCCTTTTGCCTGTATTTCATTAAACTTGCTGGATACTGATGATTAGTGTTACTAGGGTACATAATCGAGTTTGAAGATTTCTCGTTACTATCAGGGTTAATTTGATTATCAGCTGTTCATTCATGGCTAGTACGAAAATTGGAACTTTCTGTATATGATCATGGTCAGTAATTCTTTCGGACATGAGAAGTGAATTAACAAGAACGAATTTTGTGCAGCAAAAATAATACCAGTAGTTCAAAGACAGCACCTGTTGCTCTGCACGCTCTTGATATGTAATGCAGCGGCAATGGAGGTAAGCACCCCCGATACATGCAGCTTAAGATCAGACGCAGAGGGCGTTTGAAGAAGATTAAACAGTTACAACAATATTTGTTAACTTTACTACAGGCGCTTCCGATCTTCCTTGACAGCTTGGTCACCGCTTGGGGTGCTATTCTCCTTTCTGTCACACTGATACTCCTGTTTGGAGAGGTGACATCTTACTGCCTTTACCAAAATTCCAGTGTAAGATATCAGCATCAAAACTTCCTGGTATAATTAAAATCTGGTGTCTGTAGATTATCCCACAGGCTGTTTGCTCGCGATATGGCTTGGCAATAGGTGCAGCTGTGGCTCCCCTAGTTAGAGTTCTTGTCTGGATCTGTTTTCCTGTTGCATATCCTATAAGCAAGGTGACACTGCTTACTCTATTCTCTCGAGCATAATTCGTATAATCCTCCATGGCTAATGTTTCTTCTGAACTTAATTGCAATGATCAGCTATTAGACCACCTGTTAGGCAAGGGCCACAAAGCATTATTTCGCAGAGCTGAACTGAAAACTCTGGTGAACTTGCACGGCAATGAGGCAAGTACAGCTCTAAAAGCAGAAGACATTTTTAGTTCGAGTCATTCGCTCACAGAGCGGAACTACTATCGCTAACATCTACCCAATTTTATGCTGAACATAAGAGCAGGCAGGAAAGGGCGGAGAGCTTACCCACGACGAGACCACTATCATTGCAGGGGCTCTTGAACTTACTGAGAAAACAGCAAGAGATGCCATGACTCCTATAGCTGAAACTTTTGCCATTAATATTGATGCTAAACTTGACAGGTAACTACTGAACCAGATCTTAGCAGTCAAATATAAAATATGAAAGTGCAACTCAGGCTTCCAACTCTGATGTACTGATGTCACAGAAATCTGATGAAACTGATATTGGATAAGGGACACAGCAGGGTTCCAGTTTATTATGAGAATCCAAGAAATATCATTGGCCTTATTCTGGTACTTCCCTAATTGAACCAGCATACGCACAACTTATTAAAGTGACGTCTATTTAGCTTAACTTCTGCTTACTTGTGCAGGTGAAGAATTTGCTGACCATAAACCCAGAAGACGAGGTTCCAGTAAAGAATGTGACCATTCGCAAAATCCCAAGGTACTCAACAGTTAGACATAACAGTGAACCAGCTCACAACGCTCATTAAATCTGAAGAGACATAAATTCATCTATATGATTCTTTTCTCTTCTTTTCTTTTATAATTATTTCTTCATTCCAGGGTTTCAGAGGCTATGCCTTTGTACGACATTCTTAACGAGTTCCAAAAAGGTCATAGTCATATGGCTGTAGTCATCATGCAAAACAGTGACTCAGAACTGTCAACCAGTGAATATGCAGAAAAAGGTATGAAGCTGCATTTTAGTGTTAATGACAAGGACTTGTCTGTTCAGTACTTCAGTCACTTCAAGTCCACTAAATTTTGTGAATTTAATGCCCCATAGAATCTGTAAGGGAGGTGAGGGTGGACATCAGTGAAAGACAACCTGGAGACAAACGCTTGATGAGTAAAAAATCATTGAAAAAGGTAAAGAGCGTAGAGTCTCCTCATGGACTCCAAAGAGAAATTTCAAAAGGGAAGAAATGGTCGAAAAACGTAGAGTCAGAAATCTTGCATATCAATGACCAACTGTCAGAGTTACCAGAAAAGGGAGAGGCCGTCGGTATTATCACAATGGAGGATGTTATAGAAGAGCTACTACAAGTAAGTGACGATATAGACCCAACTCCTTGCTCAGCTTCAGTCCAAGGATCAGATTGTCTGAACTCTTAAATATAATTTTTGCCATGTGTGCAGGAGGAAATATATGATGAAACTGACCATAGGTATGAAAATCCTTAAGAGTTAAGACTCATTCAGGTGGAACATAGTACTCCTCAGAAGCAAGACAAATTTGTTATCACTATGGCCAGAGAAATTGGAGTTCCCCATAAAAGTGCGTGCCCAAGTTACTTGGAACGGATGACTTAAAGCTAATAGAAAGCTTACATTCATTGTAAATTTGTAACAGCTCCCTTGTGTATTTATACAGTGTCCAAATTATGGATGCTTATATCTTACTCTAAATATGATATTTGGGTTAGCGCTAACAGCTGTATTAAATCATACATGGACCAAAGTTATTGAAACTAGTAACTAAGTTGTACCATATAAGAGCAAAACCGAAGACAACGACAACAGTAACATCATCTTAATCCCAAAACTGATTGGGATCGGCTACAATATTGGAGAAACTAAGAAAACTAAAGCAGAGAATTTATACTGCACAACAGAAGGCTGCAACATTATCTCGCAACATAACAGATAACAAACAAGTCACATATCAGAAGGCTGCAACAATATCTCACTCAACACAAGTACACAACAGCTAAGTCACATACAGTAATTTGAGGTACTAAGTCAACATAACATTAGCAGTAAACACCTGCCAGGATGAAGCAGTCCTCGACACTGAAGATATTTAGGGTATAGAGTCATAAAATACTATGATATGAAGTGCAAGACACATACCTCACAAAATGATCATATTTTGAATCTAGATCAGCCTCCATCCAGAAAGCCATCAAGGAAGTGGCATCCAAGAGAAATTTCACTATTCTGAAAGAGAACTTCTCCAGTACAGCATTTCAGCTAAAGTATCAGATTCATTCATACATTAACGTCAGCTTTACTACGGCCTCTACCCCACTGACGTCGACGATTCCTCTGCTTTCTCCCATCAGCTTTAGCCTTAGTTTTCTCCTTCAGGTCCCTTTCTCCTCTGCGTTTATACATTTTGAAAGTCATCTGTCTATCTTCAGCCATCTTCCTCACTTTCTCTGTTATCTCTGCAGCAATCGTTCTATTATACAATTTCCGGAGGCCATTCATTAGCTTTGCAAAAGTGCTTGGCTGGGGCATCATATCCGCATCCATCATTTCCAAACAGTATGAACATGCTTCTTTGACATGCCCCTTAGCGAAGAGAGCATGAATCCAGATCGTCCATGCATGAACATTGAGGTCGCAACCTTTTGTGACAATACAATCCCACAAATCCTTAGCTAATTCAAGTTTGTCATCTCTTACAAGAGAGTTCAGCAAGTCCTTCAAAGTACCATATTGAGGAGCATTTATAAGTCCCCTGTCAACCATTTCTTTGAAATAGCTACAAGCTTCAACAAGACAACCCTGCTCAATGAGACCATGTATCAATATAGTAAAGCTATCCTTTCCAGGAGCTAGCCTACCAGACTCCATCTCATTCCAAAGTCGCATACCTTCTTTCACCTCCCCCAACTTCAACGCCATACGGATCAAGGTATTGTATATTTTAGTATCTGGGAAACAATGAATCTTCCTCATCCTTTGTACAAGCTCTAAACACTCCTCAAACTGTTCCTTCTTCTCATGAGCCAAAACAAAGGGAAGACAAGTTGTTGGATCAGGGGAATGCTCTCTCTGAAGCATAGTATCCAGCAGCTCATACGCTTTATCAATCTTTCGACACTTACATAGACCGCCAATCAAAGCATTATATGTCATGACATCAGCATCACAACCATGTTTATCCATGTCTAGAAAGACCCGCATAGCCTCCTCAGTCCTGTCCATCGCACAAAGCGCTTGAATCAAGACGGTATAAGATGCTGGATTCGGCTCACAGCCTTTCCTCCTCATCTCTTCCAAAAGATCATACGCATCAGCCATTTTCCCAGCAACAGCATACCCATTAAGCAAATTATTATAAACCACAATGTCAGGATCAAACCCTGCTTGCTTAATTTGAACCAAAACAAACTTAGCCTCCACAAGCTTCCCTTCCTTACACCATCCATACAACAAAGACGTAAAATGCTTAAGGCTAGGAGTAAACCTCATTCTCATATCCTCAAACAGCTTCGCCGCTTCCTTAACACTACCATTCTTACACAACGCGTCCAACAAACACCCAAACACATACTCATCAGGCTCACACCCATACTTAGGCATCTCATCCAACACCTCGATCGCCTTCTTAACCATCCTAGCTGACGCAAACCTCCTCATCAAAACCACAAAAACTTCCGGCGTAACCAACTGTTGATTCTCCTTCCTCATTTCCTCAATTATCGCCCACACCGCTCCAAACTGCCTCATTTTCCCTAAAGTCCTAATCATTGCCTTGTACACATCATAGCTATGCCTATACCCTGGTTCCTTCGACGCCCACACGAAGAACCTATACCCTAAGTTCCCTGCATCACCGCAACGGCGTAAAACACGCTCGGTCAACCCTGGCCTCACCTCCACTCCAGATTCTTGCAAAGCTAGCTCTAGTTTCGGAACCCTCGAATGGAACTTTTTCAATATTCTATATATTTTCTCCACATCAGCCTCAAATTCATCGAATTTACGGTCATGGGTCATGTTGTTTTGTGGGTCACTGTCTAAATTCACAAACCCAAATTCATTTTGATGCTGAAAACTATTGTGGGTCATACTTATATTGTGTGCAACTGAAAACCCATTTTCAGTACCGTGGTCATAAGGGTCATTTATGTTTGAGAAATGGGCAGAGAGTGTTAGTTGAGCTAAACCATTTGAGGGTAAACAAGAGTTGTGGGAATGTCTGGTTAATAAGGCAAAAGAATAAATGGAAAATCTACGCATTTTGTTATTCACTAATAATATGATGATGAGCAAAGTATGGGGAATTAAAATTACTATGATCTCTGTAGAGAAATAATAAATCTACAATAGTATATATATATAACATATAAATGAGAGTGACCACAAGTACCTGGAGGAGGTTACACTGAAGGGGGTGAGTGACTGAGTGAGAAGAGTAGAAGACTGAAGAAAGGAGAGATATTGGACGATTTTGTGAAGGGGAAATGAGAAGGGTATTTTCGGGGAAATCGTGTTGCACAGTATAACTTTAGGATAGACGGATAGTACATTAGGATTGAAATCAAATTACAGTAGTCTTTTTGTTTTTTAAGGGCAAACAATTTTTTTGGGAAGCAACGAAATCAAATTAGTTTAATTCAACTCTTGTCACTAAGTCAAATTGAATCAAAAGTATTATCGAACTACATCATTTGCTTAGTAAGGGAACTTAGGAAATTAAAATCAAATATAATTATAAGAAGGGTAATCAGCCGTAGATTTGATGGCCAATTTTATGGAATAAACAGCGAGGAAATGGTGTGGGAAACTTCATGATCTGAAGAATTTTATAGAATTCTTTAAGAGGACAAATTAGGAATGTGTCTCGAGAGGAGACCCTCATTATTCCTTACTTCATTTCTTACCTTTAAAAGAAAAACTAACTATAAACAAATGTCTTTAAAGAATGTGGATGAAATAAAAAGCGATTTCTGTAAAGTTTTTTAATAGAAGTTAATTTCAAATATCTTAGTCAAAATGAAGCGAATACTCAAAGTCGATCATCCCTAAGACCATGCTTGGAACGATTATAATTATTTAAGGGAGAAAGATTTCAGGTTAATTATTTAGGGAGTAATGTTTTAGAGATGAATTATTGAAGGAAAATTCAATTTCAAATGTTAGGAACAAGAGAGATAACTGGGGGAGGAATAATGAAAATTAACTAGAGAATGGTATGATTTACAACATCCAAAAGAGGGAGGAGAGAATAGGAGCTTTGAGTCATTTTTTTTTTTTAGAGTTTTATGCAGTAATCATTTTTCCTTAAATTTTACCCCCTAAATTCCATAGTCTTTCATAATCTAAAATTGAGCAGAGTAATAATTTCAGTCTCATTACCCCTATTTAGAGTTAGACACGGACTGAGTATTGTTTTTAAAAGACCTTAAATCCTTATACATTTGATTCTCATTTAAAATTATTCATGTCAAATTAAAACTTAGGTAAATATTATTTTATACTTATGTACATTTTGGTGGATAGAATCTTAGTATTGTGGTAGAATTCTAAAAAGTGAAAAAAAATATAGAAGTTACATCAAATATTTATCAAAACAAAATTGAAGTAAAATCATCATCAAATTATTCACACATTCGACACTGAACAAGAAGCCACACTCTAAAAGTCTAAATGCAAAGCTATGTAATTATATGGAACTTTACATAAGCAAGTTACACTAAAATTAAAATGAATGATCATATAAATTTTACAAAACTCACATGCATAATGTATAATTTTTAGGATTTTTTTTCATTAAGAAGATCTGGGACAAATAAGACCTGGCAAACGGGTCATCCATTAGGTTTTGGTTCGGTTTGGGTTGATCTACATTTCTTATTTTTCGGGTCGGGTTTGGTCATTTCGGTTCGGGTCAATTTTCGGGTCTATTATTTTTTAAAATAGTTAACTTCAAAAATGCATTTTTGGATACATTTACTTGGAAATTTTCGAGTCGGGTTCAGTTTAGTTCGGGTGAACCGGGTCTCGGGTTGTAACTTTTGGGTCTATTTCGGATTTTAAGTCGGGTCAATGGATTCGGGTCAACAGAGTCGGATATTTTTGCCAGGTCTAAATTAATATTTTGTCGCTGTCAAATTTGACAAACTTTGTAATTATGGGGCCCGTTATAATATAAACCTATAAAAACCTTGCTCAAAAGCCGCACATCATTCTGAACTCTCAAATGTAAAAGCTAATGAACTTGGTAAACCAAACCCAAAGCGGCGCCAAACTGGTGATTCTCGACACAACAAAGCAACTCATAAACTTGAACCTTCAATTAGCAAAGTTCAACCGCTCAAAATCCTACAGCAATACACTCTCACTCTTCCACAAAATCCATTCATCTCACAACCTAAAACCAGACCAATACTCTTTATCCTCTGCCCTCACTGCATGTGCCAACATACCCAACTTAAGATATGGCAAGCAACTTCACGCACACGCTATTTTCACAGGGCTTAAAGCATACCTACACGTGTCCAACACATTGTTATCACTCTATGCAAAGTCTGACCATCTGGGTTGTGTTAAAATGGTGTTTTATGAAATGGGTTTCCCTGATATTTACTCATGGACGACCCTTTTGTCAGCTTGTACTAAGTTGGGTCATGTTTACCATGCATGTCAACTGCTTGATCATATGCCGTACAGAAATGTTGCACCTTGGAATGCTGTGATCACTGGTTGCTCTGAGAATGGGTTAAAAAATGTTGGTTTTGAGTTGTTTAGGAAAATGCATTTTTTGGGTGTTAGGCATGATAACTATACTTTTGCTGGTGTGCTTAGCATGTGTTGTGGTCAGTTGCATAGTTTTGGAAAGCAAGTGCATTCAGTGATTGTAAAGACCGGATTTTTAAGCCGGAGCTCGGTTATTAACTCGTTGATTTCCATGTATTTTGATGGTGGGGATTCGGTTTGTGCTTGTAGGGTTTTTAAAGAAGGGGATGAGAGCGTGCGCGATGAGATTACGCATAATGCGATGATCAATGGGTTAGTTAGTATGGAAAGAGGTGAAGATGCCTTGATGATGTTCAAAGAGATGTTGGATGGTTATTTGAGACCTACTGAATTGACCTTTGTGAGCCTCGTGAGCTCCGAGTTGCCTGATGTTGCTTGCTTCCAGTTACATGGGCAAGCTATGAAGCTTGGTTATGATACGTTTGCGGCTGTGAGCAATGCCATGATGGCCATGTATGCTAGCCGTGGGCAATTAAATGCCGTGAGTGAAATCTTTGAGGGATTGGAAGAGAAAGATGCTGTCTCTTGGAACACAATGATATCTGCGTATGCTCAGAATGACCACTCTAGATTAGCAGGGTTAACTTATTTGAACATGCGGAGCACAGGAGTGAAACCTGATGAGTATACAATAGGAGCGCTCCTGGGTATCTCGGAGAGCTTATATGATGTTGAAAGTATTTATGGATTTGTAGTTAAAAATGGGCTCTGTCTGATAGGTGAAGTCGCGAATGCTGTGGTCTCTGCATTCTCGAAGCAAGGGGACATTAATATGGCCTATCAACTATTTTCTGATATGCACTCGAGAAACCTGATCTCCTGGAATGCAATCATTCACGGGTTCTTGTTAAACGGGTGCCCTTTCCAGGCTTTAGGATTGTTTCTCGAAATGCAGAAGTCAGACAACAGGCCTGATGTGTGTACTCTAACTACGTTATTGAGTGCATGTGCCAATATTTCTGCTCTTGAACATGGTAAGGAAGTTCATGGCTATATTATCAGACATCGATTGTTTAAGGAGGCATCCTTAGGTAATGGCCTTATTACAATGTATGCAAAGTGTGGGTGTTTTGATTGGTCGAGAAGGGTATTCGATTGTATGCAGGAGAGGGATGTTGTGAGTTGGAATGCCATCATTTCTGCATTTGCCCAATGTGGTGAAGGGAAGAAAGCAGTTCAGTATTTCACCACAATGCAGCATGAATTTGGAATAAAACCTGATCAGGCCACATTTACTGCAATTCTGTCTGCTTGCGGCCATGCTGGTTTAGTATGTGAAGGCATCCACATATTCAACTCCTTGGTAAATGACTATGGCATGGAGCCAAATGCTGATCATTTTTCTTGTGTAGTTGATCTTCTAGCAAGAGCAGGATTTCTCGATGAGACCGAAGGATTAATTAACAGTAAGGACTTTAAAGTCGATCCCGTAATTTGGTGGTCGCTTTTCAGTGCTTGTGCTGCCCACGGAAATGTAAGGCTGGGAAGGATTATTGCCGGAATCCTACTCGAGACGGAGAAAGATGACCCAGCAGTTTATGTAATGTTGTCAAATATCCATGCGAATACCGGACAGTGGGAAGATGCTGCGGAAGTTCGGGAATTGATGAAGAGAACAGGACTTACTAAGCAACCTGGGTGCAGTTGGTTTGGGTCATAACACTCGCATTTGAACTTACTTGAGCGGCTATATTAATCGGATTATAGAAAAAGGTCAGGAATCTCGAAGGAGTAATATTTATTGAGTCATGGAAGGGTCAACCAAGTCGTTTTCGCACACAATTGTCCCACCAACTTAGTACTACAGTACTATTCAATTAATCTCAGCTCTCTGAGCACTGAAAAGGACCAGTATGACTGTATGAGTACAAGGCTCTAACTATATTGCAAGTGTTCCAAAACTAGTCTCTGACATACCCCCTACTCCTTTCTCTCTCCGAAGCCTCCGATCGAAGCCCATCTACTCACTTAGAAAGTGCAAAGAAATGATAGAATCCGAACATGGGGGTTGCTGCAGGTGCTGCTTCAGCTTTATAATAACATCAGGGCTAGCAGCTTTCTTCCTGTGGCTCAGCCTCAGGGCCGCAAGCCCTGTCTGCTCCATTGAGAAGTTTGACGCTTTTGCCCTCAACAAAACAGCAAATTCCACGCATAAGAACCTCACCATTCACTATGATATCAAGCTGAACAATAAGAACAAAGACCAGGGGGTTTACTATGATGCCGTCAATCTCACGTTTTATTACAAGCCCAACTTGAGCTTCCCTATTGGAAATGCCACTCATCCAGCCTTCTACCAGGGACACCAGAAGAACACTCACCGCACTGGAGATATTGAGCCCAGAGGGATAAATTGGGAAAATGCAACTGCAACAGTAGCATCTAACGGATCAGCTGTGTTTCGTGTGGTGATGGTAACTGCAGTGAGGTACAAGATTGTCTTCTGGAAAACTAAACGGCATCATTTGAAGTTGGCAGCTGATTTGCCAGTCAGTGATCAAGGGAAGCTGATCAGAAGGAAGAAAAACAAGGGCATTAAGCTGACCTCAGGGGTTGGGAGGATTGGGGGCAGCTTTGAGATTTTGTATATTATGGGTATTTTCGTTTTCATGCAGTTTTTGTAGAATCAGTCTTTTTTAAGCTTTGGGCTTCCATTAAATTTCTTGTATTTCTACGACATTGGTTGAATATATGTGCGGATTGTTTGCTTGTGAAACCATGCATCCGCATGCTCTTCTTCATGTCTTCTTTTTTGGTTGGGGGGGGGGGGGGGGGGGGGGGGGAAAA
>ONZK01002068.1:9015-26937 GCA_900322385.1 Pharnaceum exiguum | reverse complement strand
TGAATGATTTGCGGTTCTACAGAGATACATCAAAAAATATACTTGAATGTTTTTCTGAGGTAAAAATAGGCCAACTCCTCGAATTATCTCAGTAGTAGGCACAGCTTCTTTTACTTCTACCGCAAGAGTACATACAGGTAGCTGGTAACATTCCATGCTTGAGTGGGCATTGAGTGCATCAGTTTTCACACATCACCTCACTTGAACAGACCTATAATAAGCTGGCACGGTTGCGGGGAAAAACATTTGCCTCACTCCTTCTGCCTTTATAATTGGAAAAATAATGCCTGCAGCACCCTGCAAAAGAACATTTGAGGATGTAGATCAGCAAACAATGTCGTATTCAAAGATTGGTTCCAACCTGACAAAGTTTTTTTTTTATAGACATAAACAAGTGGGAATAATTTGCATTCACAATCCTTGGGGTTAAAGAAGTTAATAACGTAAGCCTCTGTCTAGAAAAAAGTCACATGTGAAATCAAAAGCAGTCCATTGTCCGGCATCACTGATCTCTTCATACCCCACGCCACTTAAGATGCATAATTGCATATACAGTGGGAATAATTTGCATTCACAATGTAAGCCTGACAACTAAAATGAACGAAGGATTCAAATAATTACAGACAAGAGATGCGTACCGATATCAATCGTACACCTAGCCAAAGGCGTTTTGGTGAAGGGAAAGGTAGCAACAAACGTCCAACACCGTATATAGCCACCGCAAAGAAGTGGCAAACCAGGCTAAGTGGCCGAGGGTTAAGACCTGAGAGTAAAGCAACTGGTCCACTTGAGCATACTCCTCCAAGGCCTAAGTAGTCAAAGCATGCATCTCGCATTTCCTTCTGGGCTTCATCAGGTGAAGCACAAAACACCCTGTAGAGGGCGCCCGCCAAAGTGTTTATTGTAGATGCCACTGGCTGCAGAAGTAAGAGAGAACACGATTAATACGGAAACACTTCTAATTAAAACAACAAATACAATGATGACTTGATGAGATTGTTTGAAGTCCATATTCAATAGAAGAAAAAAAAGACAGCAGAAAATCAACAGAATGATCTTCCTGCACTAATATGTGAACACAATGCCTGTGAAGAAAGATATAACATCATTTTTGCTGTACTACTTTCCAGAGAATGTCTACACTGATCAATACCCTCAACATCGAATATAATTGAAGACAAAAAATAGAAAATCTTAAATCACATTCCACCCTTAAATTACCTTGCGCAAGGTGAAAAAGGACTCAATATATGCACATAAAGCGGCTGCATCATTCAAGTCCTTCACAGGCCTTAATAGATCGCGTAACACAACAATATCAGACAATGCCACAGTCATTCCTCCCCCAGTCAACGGATGACGCATGTTAAAGGCATCACCCATGAGTAAAGCTCCAGGAGTAGGCTGAGGAGCAGCTGGCATGCTCCTGTTTGGCATTGTTCTTATGTTTCCTTTATCAACTGCTGCCAAAAAGGCATCATGAATTTCAGGAGGAACCTGAAAAGGTGCATATAAACTGGTTAAAATCTCAACTAAGGAATGAAGGCACCTCTTAAGTTGGCCTAAGTTCCCAGAAGAACCAAATATACAGATATAGTGCTGTTTCATCATACCTGAGGACCCACAACTGTCTTCAAATACTTGGCCATTTCACCATTAGCAATTGAAGGCAATTTCTGCCCTGCTGGTACATCAACCAAACAGCGGACTTCTGTACTGCTGATTGGATAGAAAAGAATAGGTGATGGATCTCCTAAGATAACATGTCCATGATTTGCAAATGGCAACTGACAATTCTCCAGCACCAACCCTACAAAATGAGAGGGTACATCTACCTGCAAAAGAAAGAGAATCAGATGGTGAATAGGAGGAAGAGATCACCTTATACAATGAGAATCAGAGAGAGTTGAACATTCAGAAAAGAAAAGAAAACAAGAAAGATCAGATATCAACCTTTGGTGAACAAAGCGAACGTCTTAGGTTGGAGAAGCAACCATCACATACAATTGTCAAAGGAGCATAAGCCTTCATTTCTTCACCATTCTTAGACTTATACTGGACCCCCTTGATTGTCCCATTTTCCTCTAGCAAAGATACAACAGTTCCCTGGTCCAGCTTCACACTAAAGGAACAAAAGGGGAAGAGTTACAAGAAAGATATAATACTCTTAAAACAGGGGTCATCCTTTAGGACTGAATTTTCAACTGAACTTTTCTAAACATAATACTCCTAGCTACAGAACTGGAAAAACAAATTATTAAGAACGGGGTCCAAATGGTACAAAAAAATTGATTGCACACATCATAGAGGTTTCCGAGATAGGTAGCAAAACCCTTGAAATGTAGCAGATAACCAAAGTTATGAAAGGAAAAAATGTGAAAAAGGAGGAAAATGTACTTTGGAAGAGTAGCAGCTTTTTCTCTCATCCTTTGTATGAATCGACCATTGTGAAAGCTCCTCCCAGCCACATCTGGACCATAGTCCTCTAAGGGATAAGACAACCTTACACGCTCCCCATCCTTGAAAAGACCATAGCCAAGCACTTTCTGAGCATCAATATTGCCCACACAGTCTGTAATTTAGTGCACGGAACAAAGATTAGTTGAATACAGTCAAAAAGAGAAATACTACATTTGCAATCCGACCATCAAATGATCAAATCAATAACTTGGCAAAAAAATAGGTAGAAAGGAATAGTTACACATACCCACAAGGCCCAACTCCACCAATTTTAAGTACCCTCCTGGCTGTAGCAGTTCACCAACTATTCTGTCGGGTTCATTCAAGTCTCTCTCAATTACATGAACACGTCGACCATCCTGCAAGATACTGCGAATACCAGATCAGAAGAGTATGCTGGAAGATCATACCATTTATAACAAAAGGAACAACTGACTCAGACTTCTGCGTAGAGCCATCATCACCATGACGTCATACAATCTCTGTTTCTACAGAAGTCTCTCTCAAACTACGGAAAACCCATGGTTTCTCACCCTATAGAAGTCAAGAATAGCAGACTAGCAGTACACTGCAACTCCAAAAAAAATTATCCCATTTCATTCATTAAGTAGGCATTGCCTCCAAAATTAGTTAGTGAAAACCGTTCTATACAAGTCCAACCTATACATTATTGGCTCAAATGAAATCCTTCACCATTGGTCTGGAAGTAAAATTTCAGTGAAGGTCACAAGCCACAACAGACATGAAATGTAGGAACATTTTCGCTTCGACCCTAAAATGAAACAGTTTTCACTTGAATTAAGGTACATGTCAAGCTCGAATTTCAGCACTACCTAATCTGAAGGACAATCTTAAATTTCTTAAGATAATTTCTTTCAAATATACTTTCTTTTTGCCCACTGTAATTTATCCAAATAACTAAGACGGCAGGTTCAAATCAGTACATCTGGAACCACCATGAGATGACCATATATTATTACTCTCCATAGTCTCCAATTCTCCAATATACATACAGTAAAGTTCTGACCCTGGCACCCTGCAGATAAAAAGGTAGATCTGTGTTGGCTATTTGTCCTTTTTCCTCAAGAGGTTCCGAGAAGTTGGCTTGTCTTTCCAGAAACACAGGGGACCAACTCCTAACTAATAAGTTTCTGGGTAGTCCAGCATGTATGACTCATCATGAAATAGCAGTAGTACACTATCAGAAAAGTACAAAGAGCTACCACCTCTTTGAGCTGGAACTCAAAAGGCATTGACAACACAGGAGGTATATACAAAGATCTGTGTTGCCTTGGGAACCAAAAAATAATTTGAGGTGCTAGCTTGAGCAGCAGCTCATTCAAATGTCAACATTCTAGTTTTTAAAACAACCGACAAAATTCATCGACAACTATTTCTGCTTAGTCACACAGGTTTCAGTCACACAGGTTTTGTGGAGCATATAAACTTGGAGTTATTGGACCATTAATTTCTGGACAGTGATAGAACTAAATTCATTATTAAGACCTAATTCCTCTAACCAAAAAAAGTTGGCTATAATTCCTCTAACCCCAACTTTCACATTTTGCATGAAGTGAAAATGGTCACTGTAACTTTTTTCTAATGGAATTAAAAAGGTAACACATGGTGAACAAGATAGTGATCACATTAACCACTATATACCAACTAAGGGACTGTTCAACACCAACAGCAACAACCGAGTATAAATCCTCCCATTCAATGCAGGTGCTCGGGGGTCAGGATTGTACGCAAATAAGGGAATGTTCAATATAACTAAACTGAACTAAAATTCCTCAATTGAATTGAATTTTTGAAAATATAAAGAAATCTCCTCAGTTAAACTAAAAATCCATCGAACAAAACTAAACTGAAAACTGAAGCCTAGGCATTTGAAGATACAAAATTCTCTAATAGAATTGCTCTTTAGTTATTGTTCACTTGTAAGTATCAATTTGGTTAAACACATTCAAATCGAGTTGGAGTTGATATAAACAAGGTGCAACAAGCACATCCAACGAGATAAACACTGGCTTAGTTGCATCCTACTCACAAGTCACACCCCTCCTAATAATTGATCTATAGAAATAGATAAGAAGAACATAATGAACGGTTGACAATCAGATGCAAACATTTTTTTATTATTACATCCTGGACTATATGATATACGGAGTATCTAACTTGACTCGAATCCCTCACAAGTTACATGAACCTAGAATATTAAATTGACTTAGCTTTCTGCAGGTATTGGAAATGAAATGAAACAAGTATTTACAGTTACTAGTTTGGCCACACACACGCCCAAAACCTGTGCACATGTGCTGTCTGACTGGACTTTTGTTTGGTCACAAACTGGTTCCGTTAGTAAGACTGCCTTTACTGTTACCACTCATTTTTTTAAGGTTTCATTCATCATCTACTTGAGTTGGTAGGTGAAAACTCATTAACCAGATTAAAACAACAAAAAATACGTACACATACAAGAAAACGACAACCTTCTAGTTATTCAGAGAAATGTAATTGTCTTGACATATACTCATTACTTATTAAAATCAAATCGATATTGCAATTTCATAAAACTATTTACTAAGACCTATAAAGAATTACAAATGGATATCAGTGTCACAACTTCTCACGAGCATTAGTGTCTTACAAATCACTTGAAAACTAAAAATAATAATAATCATAATATATACTCTGTTCCAAATAAGTTCTGGAAACCAGTGCTTAACATCGTAAACTATGCCATATGATTGAAAATTAATAAAAGTTAAAAAGAAGCTTTATATATAACAGCTAACTTTCCTTTCTCCAGAATATCATATTGATACAACAAAAATTAATTAAAGAAGCAAACAAAACTACAACAAAGAAAGAGCTTAGCTGGAACGTAACGCTATTAACATAACATAACCCACTCTTACACGACACAAAAGCTAACGAACTTTGTGTTTGTCACAACATAAACAACTTGCTAAATAAAACAGGCTGACATGACAGACATAAAAGGAAATTAATAATATAATATTAACATAAACGAACCTTGCCGAGGGTGTGAGCGAGGGCAGCGCCGGCAACACCAGCACCAACAATGATGATGTCAGTGCCATCAGAGTTGACGTCACCATCGTCAGAACTCTGGATAAGTTCCGACTGAGCGACGACGGATGAAAGCTCCTTTCTACGACGCTTGGCACGGTGGTCGCTGAATAATGAGAAGAGAAAAACGAAGCCTATTAACGAACCAACGAATATCCCCACAATGTACTTGTCGATCACCACCATCGTGGACGATGATAATAAAGGGAGTGCTCTCTCTCTCTTTCTCCTAAGGGGGGAGATGTTTGATTTGTGGGTGAGTTGTATTTTGAAAGAGCGGGAGAAGGAGAATTGTTGGATGGGAGGAGAGAGAGTGGGATCGGGGGAATGGTGGGATGAGATTATGGGAAGAGCAAAATGACGTTGAAGGGTACTACTACAGCGAGGATTTATGGAGCACATCTATGAGAGCATCTCTCACAGTTGTGTTTTTTGTGTTTCACAGATTTTGCTGATTTTCTTTTGTCGTGTGGGTTTTTTTGTTCTAAAAAGAAAAGGAAATTGGGTTTGGGTCCCTGAAAAATCTCGATTTTTTCTCTTTTGGGCTTCCCCCGCGTTCCCCGTGGCCCAGAACAATCGCCAATCGACTTCCAAAAGTACAGTAATTATTTTCGGTCAACGTCTACCTATACCTACAAAAGGTAGAGAAAAAAAAGGAGAAATTGAATTTGTTAGGAAGAAAATGAAACAAAAGTCTGCTAGTATGCTTATTCAGTCAACATCGTGTTGTTTTTTTAGGGTCTGTCGGCTGAAATGATATGAAATGAAACTGAATTGAAAAAAAATGAATGAACTGAAAAAAACTGAAAGATGCTGAACTGAACTGAAAAAAACTGAACTGTAGTACTACCGACGAACAAAACATAGCCTTTAGTATGGTGAATTGGTGATCATTTGCTATCAAATTTAGTCGTTTAATTTTGTATTGTTATGATTGGATTTGATTGTCATTGTTGTTTTGGATTATATAAATGTCAAGTTAGTAATAGCAGACTAGCAGTTGGTTTTGAATCAAACATAAGTGCATAACCTACTCGTTTAGGTAAGGTTGTACGAGTAATAAAGAAGGCTAAAGACCTATTTCTTTTTCATACTTATTTTAGTTAAATTGAAATGAACTAAAATAAATAAAATTTAATTATTTGGTTGAAAAGAAATCAACATTTTATATACTCGTTTCTCTCAAAAAAAAAAGAAGACATTTTATATACTCATGAATCATGATGCTACGTAATTAACATAGAAGGACTCTATAAAACCTCTCAACATGTACGAATAGGTCGATAATTCTGGACGAGTTTCTCTTCATTTACATCTTCATTTAATCATTTGACATCTCACAATTAAAATTGTTTCAAAACTACGAATTGATACTTTAATAATTATTTTAAAAAAATCTTGTTAATTATATCCATACGAATAGTTAATGGTCACCTTAAAAAAAAGGAGCGAATCGAAGGTAAATAGGGAGTAGATAATGGAGGGATTTCAAATTACTGACCATCTTCCTTTATTCGACCTGTTTTTTTTCTCTCTGGTTGACAACATACGAATGTGTAGCAGTACACATGTTTTTAAGTTATCGTCATGATCCTTGCTAATCTGCTTTTTTGTTTGCTGCATCATGATCTTGCTCATTGATCAAGTACAAAAGGCTCATTCCAGTGACCTGTATATGTTGCACACGTGATCTATTCTTACTGGTTAAGCGTGTGATCTGCCAATCCACATTCTACAATTGTACTTGTACCATGTAAAAATACTACGGAGTATATATGAATGTATATATTTCGGCCAATTATTAACATGTTCTTTTCAACTTAAAATAACTAAATAACTAATATAAAGTGAACTTAAAATGTGCTGAAAGTTTTGACACTCATTTATTGAACAAAAGTTCTGTCAATATTTGACGTTTATAAAACTACCAAAGAGTTATCTACATAACAAGTTAAAAAAGATGTTTCAAAACATTGCCAAATTCATTAAACTATTGAGGGGTATAAGTGTTTGAGTTATGCCCAACATTATATAAACAGAAAATCCATGAAGATTTTTATAGTCCTTTGACTTGTAATTAGTTTATGTGCGTGGTTGTTTTTCTCAGATTATTTAACTGAATTGAGCTGAAATGTATTCAATTTAAAATTTTTACTAGCTTAAATACTCAACTTCAATATCAAGCTTTTAGAGCCTATATCTTTTTCAATAATATGCAAATAATCACAAAATGATGGTTACACCAAACAACTACTCTAAAAAATATCGGCAATGATTATACTTTCGAACTAGCAGTCGTGTGAAATGGCAGCGAACACGTCTATAGATTGTTAATGAGCCATTCTGGCTGAGGACACTGTGCTGCTAATGCTATATACGGAGTACAACACGGTAGTCAACAAAATTTAATGGAGCAAGCGGTACGTGTTTGCATCTGGCAGCAAATGAGAACAAGACACTTGAGTGACTTGGCCAGTTAACCATCTCATGTCCACCGTCAGCTTCGAGCTATATATAAACACCAGTAGGGCATTCTGCTTGTACACGAGTTCCGCGAGGGCGATATAATCGTAAATCGTGAGAGAGATTTCTCACGCGATCCTTGCTTGAGTTTATTTTATTATTTTGACAAAGGATCTTGGGTTTATAATTCCCAATGGTAACCTAGCTAGTAGATACAAACTTTTTAGACTCAATACAACAACAACCCAGTATAAATCTCCATTCAATAGGAGATGTACGCAACCTTACCCCCTTCTCCTGTTTCGGAAAACAGACAGTGATTTTGTTAATAATGGAGTATAGCATAACGTAATGTGTAGAATGTGTGTGATGATTGATTAAAAGTTTTATAACTATAGTGAATTATAGGATATGTACACTGATCATATGATGGGCAAACTGAATACACATGATGACATGATAAGCTGCTGGAAATCTGGAATGAAAACATTACAGAAGGCGGTCAGAAGCACTTGGATTGCTGACTAGAGACTATTGCATTGGGATATGCTAACATGTTTGACCTTTGAGAAAACTACTGCGGGAAAGCAAGCGCGGCTTGATCAAAATGGTTAAAGGGAAAAGAAAATAATAGAGAAATAAAAAAGAACACGGGGGGACTGATCATCATATATTCATATATGCTGTTCATATTTCCTGATGTGCTTGTTAGAATTTCGACGCACGATCGAATTTCTTCGTTTATGAGGTAAAAGAGAAGCGATGAGATAAGTCAGTGATAACTATTGTTTGTAAATTAATAACCCGTCTTCTTTTCAATTACAATTTGACTATGGACTCAGACAATTTACAGAAAGGAGCTCGTGCTAACTCATTCTACTGAAAGGCGCCAGACAAAGACAGCCTTCAATAGTTTAGTGTCACGGCTTCGAGACAATTTTGCTAGATCTCATTGCAGGTGTATTATTACATTTATTAGCCTGTGGACGATTTTGCAGAATTTGGCAATTCTACCACTCATGATGATTGAAGCGGACGAGAAAAGATTAATTGAAGTATAGAAATTAAGATTATGAACTTAGTAAAAAAAACTTAGATTTCTCTCGCATGTAGAGAGATTATGAACAACAAAAGCATGATTCTGAAGCTTATTAAAAAAGGCATGATACTGAAAATTAGTTTCAGTTCTTTCTATCTGTTTTTTTCCCAAGAGAGGTACACTGAATTTATTCCCTACATATGAGCCCTTAATTCGTACTCCCTATTCCGTACCTAATTGAGTGTCAATTTTGAGAAAATTTGAGAAATTTGTTCTCACATCGTCTTCTCTGGAAATTTGTAATCCAATAGGCAAGTTTACTTGAGAAATTGGTAGGAAAAATTATGCCGTTCGTGACCAGGGCAAGCTGCCGTGAAGAGTGAGGTCGTTATATTGCATAGATAATGTGTCAATGCCACATGGACTTTGATGATCACTATTGGTTCAAAGCGGGCAAAGGGGAGTAACCGAGTAGGGGAGGGCAACATCCTACATTGTACATTCCATATTGGGTTCAACATCATCCTACTCGAGAGGGGATAACTTGAGGATCAACTCGCAAAGGCAAAGGCAAATGAAAATGTATTGTCACAAGTCAAAAGCATGGGTACAATTTGTAAATATGTAATTGTGCAATGTACTAGTACAAACTTTGAAATGGATCAAAATTCTTGAGTTTATAGCTGTCTGAATTTTAAAGCTCAATAATCATACATTCATACCAAGCAGGAGTGCAAGACAACACATGTTCTTCCATCTTTAGTTAGATACGGCCATACGGGTACTCTAAGCTCCTTGAGTCCTTGACGCTACATGGCTCATTGGATAATCAAATGTTGACATCGCCCAACCAGCACGGCGAGTTGGAGATGCAATTAGTGATTTTTTTTAATCTTTATTCTAGTATTTGATACAGTCAAGGTGACAAGAAGCCATCTATCCACTGAGGCACTGAGCAAAGCAAGTCTGAAATTTTAAACTCTGACTGCTAAGTTGCTACCTGGAGGATGGATCTTATCTTAACTGTCATCCTAAAGAACTAATATGCAAGCGGAACGGCAAGTTGCAAATTTTAAAAGTATGCTTTGCCTATATTCAAGTTGCATTATTGGTCATACAGCTGATTGAATTGGTTTCAATAACATTTATTTAAATGCCCAATCGATCGTCAAGCATATAGAAGCGACAATATTCTATGCGAAGCTATAAAGTTGCAGCCAAAGTACATTCTTCAAGAGTCGCGTTGAATGAGCAAGAAAGGCATGAAATTATATGCGTTTGCTAAGCCAAATGTATCTAGCATAACTGAATGTCCAATGAAGGCTATACAAGTCTTCTGAATAATTCTATGATCGATACATACACCTTCAGTTCATTGACTAAGAATCTTAGAACTTTTACTGCGAAAGTCCACTACTGTTTTAATAAGAATATTCAGTTTTTCTAAATAATTGAATTGTTTAAGATCCGTGTTTATATATAAGTGCTGGTTAATCCTCATAATTCCATGTGATTTTGGTCAATGGCTTTTGAGCAGTAAAAATGTCTTCCATTCATCTTTTCCTTTCCAGCACTCGCTTGGGGAAAGATGAAGTTTTGCAAGACATACCAAAATCACATGAAGGACCAGGCAAGACAGCTTCCAGAGATTGGATTCAGAAGATACAAAAAAACTCTAAAAAAGTGCAGGAATCATACCGATCATAATAAGTCCAAACATGATCCTGTTAGCATACCAAGTTGCCTTCCTGAATGTTCAGGTAATCATATATTTTGAGGA
Organism: Pharnaceum exiguum; assembly: GCA_900322385.1. Lineage (NCBI taxonomy): Eukaryota > Viridiplantae > Streptophyta > Magnoliopsida > Caryophyllales > Molluginaceae > Pharnaceum > Pharnaceum exiguum. Next base: position 16,099 of record ONZK01002068.1, on the reverse strand, counting down.
AAATCTAATCACTTCTTGTGCTTGTTAGCATATTAAGTCATATACTATCTTACTTTTTGCAATTGGGAGAAATTTCTATCCACTAGTATTTGTTAGCGAATTCTGAGCAGTTTTCCACCCGTGCAGTATGTGACGGGGCCTTCTTCCCTTCGCTCTTGGACGAAATGTCAGCTGTAGTTCACTACTTTAACATACATGCTCAGAAATTGCTTCATCCTCCATTTTTATCCGACATATTGGAAAAGTACTGCATACGGAAAAACAAAACTACTTTTATAGAAGATGTGCAAGACTTGATTATATATGCTATGGTCAGTGCTGTTGCTTTTAGGAAAATTCTGAAAAAATATGATAAGGTATGTGGCACTTCATGATATTTGTTGTCTACCGTCTATCTGGTCTCTAATCTCTACGTAGTATATCATAGCATCACATGAACGATTTTCTCTTATTGTTTCCATCTTTCTACATAACACGAAGGTGCATAACTGTGCGAAAGGGCAAGCATTCAAATCGGCAGCCCAGGTTAAGCACATGGAGATTCTTCACTCTCCTTGGCTTTGCGAGCTAATGGCATATCTTATGAACATGAAGGAAAGAAAGATGAAACCAGGGACGGACGCTGCATTTAACAAATTAGCCCTCGAGTTCAAAGATGATAAACCATCAATAACTTGCGAGCTACCCAATTCCATTAAAATCGATGTAGAGTTATCCTGCTCTATTTGCTTGGTAAGTCCAACATAATATGCTCTGCGTGGTTTATATAATAGGTAAAAACAATTGTTCAACGTCTCGATCATGATCTATGTACATTGTTTGGTACTTCTGTGAATTACTCGTACCTGGCTTAGGTACTACTGTGAATTTGACAGTTTTGCTCCCTTCCATTGGATCAGGACACAGTGTTTGATGCAGTGGCCCTAAGATGCGGGCATAATTTGTGCTATATGTGTGCTTGTTCGGCTGCATCAGTGACTATTGTTGATGGACTGAAAGCAGCTGCCCCGCAAGAGAAGTGTCCTCTCTGTCGTGAGGTATCATCATACAAGTCATTCTGTTTGTTAATGGTGCATAAACTTCCGAGGTTGTGATAATACTGACCTTTTGTTCGGTTTTTAAGGCTAGAGTTTACAATGGCGCAATCCATCTGAAAGAAACTAACACTTTGTTGAGCAGAAGGTATGCATAAACCATTCGTGGTAACAGATAGATTCTAGTTCATAATAATGGTCAAAAATTGCTCTGTCGTAGAAACGATGGGAGACAAACAAATACTCGTTGAACTTACTGGGGTCCCTAAATCGTAAAGAATGTGTGCATGCAGGTGTCCTGACTACTGGAGTATGCGGCTTGAGTCCGAGAGAAGGGAAAGAATAAGGCTGGTTAAGGAACATTGGCAGTCACAATGCAGGGCCTTCCTCAGTGACTGAGCTCCGTCGTCACTCCTCAGTGCAAACAGGGTTAGACGAAGAGGCCAAAAAAATAGAAAAACGGTCGAAGTTAAGAAGAAAAAAAAGCCAAAGGATACTGACTTCTCAATTCGTTCCTTCATGTAATCATCTATATCTTTGTAGTTTGTACAGTTCTCAAATGCACCCAACCAAGTTTTCAATCGTACAAAAAGTTTGTTATATACTATCGGGCAGTCATTTACAATTACTCAACAGGATCACCTGTCGAATTTTCCAGGACTTGACCCCTCAGTTTCTCCATTCCTTTTAGCTTAATTTTTTCAAATTATTACAACTTATAAATACCTATTTTTCAACTCAGTTCCAGAGAAAGCTGCCTAATTTCCTGCTTCTAAATTGCCAAATAAACTAACAAATACACATTACTGAGACACACTACTGACTACTGAGTACTGAGCAATAAACAGAACTCCGGAACCAGCACTTCGGGCTATATTTTCTATTTTTAAAAAAGAATTGGAAAGAAAGAATATCGCCTTTAAAATATGGTATGACCAAAATGAAGAAAATTGTTGGTATTCTTTAGCCCAATAAAAAAGAAAAACTAGTATACTATCTATAGTATGAAGCCATACATACATCATACATGATACATTCATTTGAACAGCCAAAAATGAATTATTCTGCAACAGCAAAACTTGGTAACTTATGCATCAGTCAAGTGGAATTACCAATCGTCAGTCTTGCGCTTTTTCTTCTGGTTCGATCGGTTTGGTCTCTGAAAAAGGAACAAACTTTAGAACTCACAACCAGCAAAACTTGGTAACTTATGCATCAGTCAAGTGGAATTACCAATCGTCAGTCTTGCGCTTTTTCTTCTGGTTCGATCGGTTTGGTCTCTGAAAAAGGAACAAACTTTAGAACAACAACAACAACAACAAACAACAGTGTAATCCCATCAATTGGGGTGCTGGTGAAGATGCACGCAATCTTTAGGCTATTTTCGAGATTGAACTAAATGCATTGCTACATTGAAGTATATTGCCTCACAAAAAATGCAGAATAGAGGAATTTTAGCCCATTTTGATTTAATCCATTACAATCACCTAAAGCTGAAAGATAGTAATGGGCAATGGACCTAACATAAAGCCATGAACCACAAAGAAAAATATAATGGCATTTCAGATGTATTCTCACCCTCCCCAAAGCACTACCTAGATTTGCAAAAACATCAGTATTTGACAGTCAAATTTATAGTCAAAATCCAACACTAATAATCAAGTATACCTGATTAGATAATGCCTTTAAAGGGTCAAGACTTTTTTTGAGGTTTTTCTTTGGACCACGATGGGGGCCAGACTTCCTATATCCCATAGCTGCCTGAGCAAGCTTAACATTCTTCCTAATTTCTTGTGTAGTTGTGTCCAACATGTAATCTGGCGTATCTCGCAAGTGCTCAGGAGGTGTCTTCTTGCTGAGAACTTGGTCGTGTTTCAAAAGATCTGAAACCACAGGCAACAAATCAGTAAGTTTCAAATGGATTCAACAAATTCCAATTATAATTGCTTGTTTCCGAAGGAAGAAAACAGAATTAAGTACATATTAGTTAACTAGTGCTTACCCAAGTCTTTAGGATTTGCATCAAAGATCTTCTTCAATCTGTCGAAAGAGTGAAGGCAATACTGGTCAGAGAAGCTACAAGTATCTATCTCGCCAATCACCTTCGTCTATCCCAAATGTAGACGATCAAAACAGATGTTACAGAAGGAGAAAACTCACTTTGCAGAATTGATAAGCTCTTTCCTGAAGTCCTGCGCTCGTGCCTCTCTAACAGCAATTTTTGTCACACTCCTCCACACATCCTGTCAGAGTACAAATTCATTATCAGCACAGGAATTAACAACAAGTATTGTATCATGAATGAGGATAAACCAAGTACGAATACAATGAGGTACCTCAGTTCTATATCTTAAAGACTCGACCGCATTAGTAGTGAGTAAAGGAAAAGGAGCAATAAAGCTCGTTTCACTACTTGCATCCTCAGCTATTTCTGATTTTAACGCTTCAAATGCATCCATCTCATCTGTTGAGACCTATAAATGAGAGTTGTAGCCGATGAGAACCAATATTTAGCAAGTAAATACAGCTGGTCGGCATCAATAGAAGAAGTTTGAGATATAACAAGACATTCACCAAAAGTTTTCATGAAGAGAACAAATTAGCTCAACACAGTGATCAATTTACAACTAATTTATATTTGTCCGCACAAAAGAATACCTTCCTTGCCAGAGAAAACATGTACTGTTTACAACACAACAAACACAATTTTTTTTCCTCTAGGGCCATATAAGCAAGTAGCAGTCACAGTATACAGTTCCTTTCAAAACGACTAAGAAAATATACGAAGCTGTTGTAGTGAAACAACTACTTGGTAAAAAAAAAACACACGAAGGTCATGATCTTGTCAAAGCATACAAAAGGTAGTACAAATAACAAAATTGTCATTTGGAGCTGAAGGCTCTGGTATAACTTACTATCCATGAACTAAACAAGCTAAATAACTATTATCAAGAAAACACCAGCACCTCCCAAACGGTACTATTGCTGGACAATCTTCTTCATACGAGAGGTTAACTGGCTATAAATTCACATATTTTCATAACAATGTTGACTGTAGGTATGCAGGATGATGCGTCGACAACATAAACGTAGGATATCTGTACGGATATTGAGTGAGGAGTCTACTTTATTTTAAGAAACAAGAGCTAAAGAGTGCTTCCTCTACATTTAGGCCAAAAATAATTCAGAACATGCAATCCTATACAAGAGCTTACCAGAGAAACAGATGCTCCTGTATTAAAAGCCCTTCCTGTTCGCCCAATTCGATGAACATATCTTGCAGCAGACTGAGGCATTTCAAAATTAATAACCTGCGTACAAGAAATACAAGAAACTATTATTAACAGCAAAGATGAACAATCTACAAGATTAAACTCAAAATGGACTAGTATACCGCATCAGAATAGATTGAAATTGTCAACAGCATAGCGGGTGAAAGAGGCAATAACATAGACAGTCAGTCAGCCAAAGAGTTACTACCCTAATTCCAGGAAACACAACTAGATATGAATTGGACTGACATCTGAGATTTGAATATCCATGCAGATCGCATCAAAAGAAAATAAGAAAACTGGAAAAATCAATCAATGGATAAATGCCGAATCCTCTGCAACATTTGTGCTGTAACCTTCCCGGCAAAAGTTTTATAGCACTGGTCACACACAGGGAAAGAATTCTTACTTGAACAAAAGCTTATGACACCAATGCATATAAAAAACATGTTACATAAAAGACAACCTGATTTGCATCATAATTCCCAAGTGCCTCAAATATCTCAGTAACTTCTTGGAAACACCATAATTAACCATCATTCAACATCCACATAAACCCAATCAGTCTTTCAAAATAAAATACGACAAACTTAACATTACAGAAAGCACAGTTATCAACAGTCTTCTTGGACATCCAGCAACCACCTTGAGAGAAGTGGTGAGTGATAAACTAGACCATAAATATCAGCAGGCAGAAAGCAATGGAGTCTCCTACCAAGCTATTGCTAGCCTACCACTGACATTTCCCTGAAACTCCAGCTTTGCATTCTAAATCGAGATACACAATGGTAGAACTATGGATAATATAATTCCTCACTAAAGTGTTTTTGCATTCATAGCACAAAACTGTGTCAACCAGAATGTGTATAATCAAACTGTAAGTCAAAAAATAATAATACAGTATTCTATACTTACAGTCAAAAAATGTTCTGAAATATCCAAACTGAATGGATAAAAAAAAAGCAATAAGAGTTCTGTTCTTAGTTTGTGCACGTACCGTATGCACATTTTTAAAGTCAATCCCCCTGACAAGGCCAAATTCAGCATCAAATTTTCGTCTTTTTGATTTTTTTCCTTCAACGTTTTTCTCACCACCCTCCTTTTCATCACTCTGACTTTCATCAGTTGCAATCAAGTAATCGAAAAGTCCTGCATTAAATTCCTGGTCCAAGAGGACATCCACAGAGACCACATCAGTTTCACGATTAGACGCTTAAGGAACCTAAGTCCAGCACAGATCCATAAAAGGAAATATACACACAGGCAAGTATAAAGCGTACCTCAAGTGCATGCAGGCGTGAGTTCTGAGCCAACTCATTATGTAGAACAACTGACTTCATAGCAAACTGCCAAAACATTTTTATAGAATAGCTATTTAAGTTATCAAAAGAGATTTAATGTGTTCAATGCAATTCCAACTCTCTTATCTCCCTTCCCCCACCCATCTATAGAAGTTACAGAGGGACCCCAAAAACCACCACCCAAAATGAAGAGGATAATTGAGTAGGTCATCGTGAAACATAAGATACCTGTTCAAGGAAAAGTCTGAGCCGATATCCCATGTCAGTTGTGTTGGTAAATATCAGCACCTTCTTTTGAATCAATTCTAACTTTAACAGAGCAAGGAAGTAGACAAACTTGTCTCGAGCACCACAGGAAATCTACAATTGCGGAACAGGAGTTAACTCAATGATTCTTCGTACACAAAGATAATACCAACCAGTAAAAGTGAAAACTTTGATCAATCAAAAAAAGAAAGTAAAGGAAGAAGGAATCCAGAAGACAAAGAACACAATACTTACAAAAAACTGTTGTACATTTTTCGGAATAAGCTCTTCCTTGCCGCCACTAACCTCCGGCAGTGTCAAAATATACGGATTGTGTAGAATAAGCTTCTTCAGCTTCTCAACATCAGCACTACAAGAAATATTAACTCGAACATAAAAAGCAGAAAAAACATACTAGGATTCACCAAAAGCAGATAACGGAAACACACGAGAAAACAAATATCACAAACATACCTAGAAGTGGCTGACATGAGAAGGCATTGACAACGTCTAGGAATGTGAGTAGTAAGAGCTCTTACATCATCCTCATACCCATACGACAACAAAAGGTCTGCCTAAACACATAAAAGTCGGTTACTACAAATTAATCGAATTGTTGGGCAACATTTCAGGTACATCGAACCAATGCAATGCAATTCGTAGAAGGAATTCAGAATTAACCAACCTCGTCGAGAACAAGCATGGAAAGCGATTCTTGAATGGCATTGGGTTGTAAAACCCCGGACGACAAACAAGTGTGTACACAAGCTGGTGTCGATATTAGCACATCCGGCGGCCCGGACAACGCCGTTTTCTATTTGCACCAAAAAAAAAAAAGAAATTACTACCAACTACACATCAATTTGCAATTGGGCAACAAAAAATAGTCTATTAGTTTTAATTAGGACTGACCAATTCAGAGTGTGACATAGAGCTAGTAATCTCAACCACTTTTAATTGCGCTCTGCATAGTTCTATTAGTGACACCACTTCCAAATACACCTGCGCACAATTTTTTTTATTTAGTCACAAAAATAAAAACCCACAAAACATATTCAACAACAAAAGAAAAGGAAAAAGAATTACCTGGTGACATAATTCGCGAGTGGGGACCAGCACGAACGAGCTGGGTCCCAGCTTCGTAACCTCACCCGAACCAGACAACAAATTCTGTAACAAAGGTAGTAAGTAGGCAAATGTTTTACCCGAGCCAGTTTTGGCCCTGGCAACC
>ONZK01002067.1:104114-122595 GCA_900322385.1 Pharnaceum exiguum | reverse complement strand
TTGTATTCGCGGGCACTCGAGAGTACAGTGTTGGAGGACTCAGAAACCCGACTCAGTAATAGGGTTCGGGTTTGTGTTTTGAGAGAAGGAAGAGCTTACTCATTTCTGTGTGAAAAAATGAACTGGCTGGGGTGCTTATAAACTGATCAAAGGGGGAGCGTTTTGGGAAGAATACGTAACAGTCAAAAACGGCCGAAATCAATTAAGGAATAAATAAAGGGATTTTATTTCTGACTGTTACAGAAATGAAGCAATCCCAAAAACGGCTAGTATTCAAAACTGTCAAAGCCCAAAAAGATAGCCAAGACACCAGCACCCCACTTGGGCCCAGAGCCCAGGCTGGGACGGGACGGCGGCGGCGCGTGTGTGGTTCAAGTCAACCCATCCACTTGTCAACATAGTCTCCACACACAAACTCAACTTGTAAGCTCAATGGACACTATAATTAATAAACAATATAGTCCCTTCTCTCCCCATCAATGTGGGACAAATATACAACACAATGAATGAACAAAGGTTAGGAAAACCAAGAGTCTTGTGGCCATTCCACGACAATAATCCAACATATATGTCTCTTTTTTCACCATTCATTTTGATGTAAATAAGATTTGAAATCATTAGAGCACACCACATTCACCAATTTATTTACCATAATCCATCGTTTTCCTATCAATATAGTGGTATGGATTCAACACTATAATGATGCATATCTAACAGCAATATACTCCGTACATGCTGTGCCTCTTCTCCCTATCTCCCTGATGAGTGATGACCAGTGAAGGAAAACGAAGAAGTAGAAAACCAGAAAAAGGAAGCCAAGATTTGCAGCAATTGATTTGCACTCGTGTATTACAACGAAAGCCAAATTAACTCCACACGTGAGAACTGTTGGACAGACAGAGAGAGAGAGAGAGGGATCTGCGCATGCAACATCATCAAGGACAGATTACCCATCATCGTTCATTTAACATCCTGATACCTTACATAAAGGACGGGTTAAAATGTGGACATAAAATAAAGTGAACTGTGAGTATAATTTTCCTTAGGGTCCACGGTTAAAGTTAATATCTACAGAACTGCAACGCGGACGTCAGTACTAAAATCATCCCTCAAACCATTACATTTATTTAATCAATTTGACAACGAAATTTAATTTCCCTTGCAGGGAGAAAGCAAGCTTTAAGTGCCTAAGAAATCAATATACTCGTGCGACCAAGATTGGTCCCTTTCATATTACATGCAACTAAGTACGAGTAGTAATTATGTACCATCTCAGAGTGACGCAATAGAAATTCACAGTTTATTTTGTTCTAAGGTCTGTATTCAGTATTCACATGCTATCGAGTTGAACATACGTAGACGTTTTTGAGAAATTTCTATGAATGGCATGAATGCTTGTTCCCAAGATCTGCAAACTAAAAAGAAACTGACAGGCACTGCTATATATTCAGCACATTTCATCAGAAATTTGGTCATCTGGGAATCTAATTTTTCATCCCTTTTGAATCATAGGGAATGACTTGTCTAAATACCTTTTAAGAAAGCAAAGAGATTAAAGATAAAGAAAAAGAGGGTAATGATGTTGTCCAAGTAAGGGGGGATAAAGAAGCTCAACTCAGTTATATTTTTCTTTTTATGAGAATCAATCACATATGTATGTGCTCTTTAGTCAAAAAGGTCAGAAAAATTTATATCATGAGTCAAAAAAACAAATTTCACACACATGACATGTACTTGGAGAGTTGGAGCAATATGCAAAACCAATTATTTGGGAATGTCATCATGGATATAGGGCCTATTGTCAAAATCATTTCATGGAATTTTAATGATCACCTATAAAGGCAAAAAAAAGCTTGCTTCTTGCCTTACTGTTACTTCCATTATCCCCAAAAGATCTTGATAAGATGAAACTTAATACATGCAAGCTAAGAGATCAGCCTGAACTGTCTAAAATAAAAATATACCCAACCGACTAACCGATGATTACTACTTCATTTCATGCTGACTAATTGATTCTAGATAATTACTAACCAAGCTAAGTCTGATGCCCCAAAACCACCAAAAAGCTAAGGAGGTTAAGATAAGGGGAAAAAGGATCAATGTAGATCAGCCCATGCAGCAAAAAGTGGCATTTGGGGCAGGGAAATTGAAGGGGGCCTAAGCTCAATTTGCTGGCTAATCCATGGGCTAAGATTTGCTGCAGGATTAGCGAACAATTTGGCTGCAGAAGGTGGAACTGCGAAGGCCAAGGGCAAACAGTTAGTGTTACTTTTATCAGGGCTACCCTCCCTTGAGCTGCCCAAGCTAGTGACAAGTGAAGATGGGTTTGAATAATGCCCCCCACCCATCTTACTCGCATCCTCCATATCTTGCTGGGACTTGACAAAATCAAGACTTTGGGCCATGACAATTTGTTGGTCTTTGTTGTTGTTGTTAATGTTACACCCTAATGCCATTGTTCTGTGATTCATCTGTAGCTGATGGTCAGAGGAGTCCTGCTGCTCCGATGAGTTCGAAAGGGCGATTTTCCACCCGGTTTTGTCCTCAACAATCTTGACTGGAGTTGGTGGCTCCTTGTTCCGCCTAGCGTGCTCACCAGCTAGGAGGGTGCTACTTGCCATGATACGATCAACGTCGTATCTAGAGATGTCAAAGTTGGTCACGGCACTAACACCGCGGAACTTGATCGCAGCAACGTCATAAGCCTCTGCAGCTTCCTCTTGAGTACCTAAGACACGTAATTCATCATGTTCACACGTTAAGAATATGGCTTAAGGTACTAAACAAAAAGTTGAATTTTCGGTGAAAAGAATAAAGAGAAAGGTTGGATCAAGTTTAGTTCTTTGGTCTTTACTTTCAAGACATTATTAAAGTAGTGTCGAGAAGGCAACAGAAAAGATGTAAAGATATTCTCCAAAGAGCAGCCTTAGAATAAACATCATGCCTACAGCAAACAGTAGTATTATAGCACTCAGCTCATGTACAACTAGTGATCAACTAATTACTAATGGATCATGCACCAGTGTCCAAAAAGATGATACTCCACGTTAGAGAATGTTTCAGATAGGCTTTTTTTTTTACATCATAAAGAAACTTTTTTTTTGCAATTGATCATTACAGTTTGTAAACGATATATAATCATAATGTGTACAAACTTTTCTGTAAGTGGGATTTCTTGTGTTAAGCATTGATTTCTCCACTAAAAAAAACCGAGTAATTTTAGAGTGGTGTCATGCCAATAGTAGTAGTAACCAGTAACTTACTGAATGTGCCAAGATAGAGGTCCTTGTTCCCAGCAACTCGCCCGATCCGAGCCTGCCATCTTCCATGTTGATGATGCCTGTATGGCATAAGAAAGCAAATCAAAAACATTCCTAATGATCTGATGCTTAATTGACCATGTAATTAATTTATTTTTCTAAGCATTAGTCAATGATGCACTTCTTTACGTTCTAAATGATGTATTAACACAAGGACAAGTGACAATGTCTGGCCCAAGAATACCTAGTGACTCCTCTGTAGATTGATGCACCCCTAGAGAAACCACTGCTTTTCCTGCACCAAGAAGGTACATTTAACTGATGTAACATACTGTATCTAATTGCACGGTCAATACTGCAAACGAGAAAGATGAATAAAAAGAAAATGACGAGAGTGTAGTAATGTCTAAGTTACCTTCTGAGGTGAGCAACAAACTCTTGCCTGGTCATATTTTTCATTTCTTCCAGCTGTTGCTGGTAGTCCTCCAACTGTAAAAGAATCATTAGACAGTTAGAGAATTCAGAAAGATTTAAATTTCAATCCAAAAACTTGCAAGAACAAGGCAAATAAGGGCCAAATCATAACTGGAAAATTGATGTGAGTCGAGGGTCCCCAGTACTTCAGTGCTGCCATATCGTATGCCCTAGCTGCTTTCTCTTCCGTATCATACCCTCCTGAAATAAAGTTAAGTTTTCACATTACAAGTCAAACTTTCAATTCTCCCAAGAGAAAAATTCAGGAACACAAGAATATGATAACATTCAAACTTACCAAGATAAACTGAAGTGCATTTCATATTATGTCAATGTTGCAAACCAGCCCAACATACATACACAAACAAAATTACATGTTAGGTCACCTAGGAAAGATATGTCATATTTCGGCTTCCCAATAGCAAGACTTTGTACACTATGAAAACAAACTTGTTTGTTGGACTAACCTTGCCTTCCTTTCCTACTTTGTCCTTCTTTCTTGCAACTGTTGTCCCACAGATGAGCTTCGTAACGACCAGTCCATCTGTGCCTGCTCATTTATTAAACAAAAAAATCTACCGGTTAGCCTTAATAAAGAGAATTAACTTATACGTAGTAAGTACACTAAGGCATAAGAAAATGAACAAAAGAGTAAGAACGTACCTAGTGACACCCCTATACTGAGAGGTTCTTTGGCCAAAAGTATCCAAAGATTTCCTATGAACAATTTGCTTACTGTTGTTTGGCTGATCCATTCTATCTCCACCTCTCTTCCTACTCTCCATCCCTACAGTACTCTCACCACCTACAGGTGAGGCAGCAGTGATCTGCTGTGACCCAGTCACACAGCTAGACTGGGACCCAGGGCTCATAGTCAATGTTAACGACTGCAAGTCACCGTACCCCATTGCATTGATGGCCCCACTACCACTACCAGTCTGATGATCTCCACCGTTAATCTGATCACACCCAATGTAGCTACGTTGCACCCAATTCCTCATCTCGCTCTCCCCTATGCTCTGGAGCTGATGCCCTACTTCTTGGTCTTCCTTTCCTTCCAGTGCGCCCGCAGGGTGGTTGCCTTGAGTGGTGTAGAATGGAGGGTAAAATGGGTATTGCTGGATTTGCTGGTGAAGCTGATGATGGTCATGTTGTTGTTGATGAAACTGATTGTCACCACCGAAGAAGTCCTCTAGCTTTGGTGTTGCAGTTACTGTTGTTGTAGTACTAGTTGAACTAGCTGCTGCTTGGACTATTCCTGTTAACATTTTAAAATAAATCAAACATAGCATAACGTTACTATGCATGTACGTACACATTTTAAATTATACAATATGGTTTTATTGATGTGAAATAGTATATGTACCTTGGGGAATGCAGAGAGAGCCATCAGACTTGAGAGGCATGAGGGAGAAAGGATGAGAGTACAAACCATGCTGGTCAGCATCAACAGCAGTGCCATAGTAGTAAAAGTTGTTAGGGTTAGTTTGGTTATGAGCATTGTTGATGAGGTGAAAAGGATGAGTTGGGAAGAAAGGATTAGCAGTAGGGATAGAGTCTGAAGAAGATGTTGTGGTGTTAGCTGCTGAAGAAACATGTTGTGTTTGTTGTGGTTGTTGTTCCATATTGTTGTTGTTGAGTTGAGATAGAGAGAAACCTAGAAGCCATCCATTGTTGTTGGTGTTGTTGTTGGAGCTCTGATCATCATTGCTCATTGATTTCATACTTTCTAGAGATAAGCTTTGCTTCTTTTTAAGCAGATTATCCTTAGCTTCTTATATCTCCCTAGAGAGCGAATGAACCCCTTTGCTAGTAGTCAAAATATTTCTTGCCAAGGGAAATGTAATGTAAGATATAAAGTCAATGATTGGTGAAAATAAACTAATGATATTTCATTTCTTTCTTTTGCTCTCCGGGGATTTTAGTAGAGCCTGATAGGTCGGGTTGTCTTGGCTTTGCTTTTGTATTGTAGTTACAATATGAGAACTAAGAAAGATCCAATGGATAATCCCAAGAGAAATACTAGAAAGAGTGAAGAGGAGAAAAGAAGAGGCTTTAAACTAAGCAAAAAGAATGAGAGTTGCAGCAAGCAAGTAAATATTGATATGTTAAGTGCTTTTTTTATGTGTTGGGGAGCAAACCTTCTTGCTGCTATAGGTTCATATAGGGATCTGTGTATGAGAAAGACATCTCTTTATCTTGCTTCTACTGCTTTTGTCACTCCTCTCTTCAAACTCTTTCTTTCTTTCTTTCTTTCAACTTTGGCTTTATCTCCTTCACCTCGCGCCTTCAATTTACTTACTTATTGGCCCATCAAAGCCCCTTTTTTCATATATTTTTTTGTTTTTGTTTGGTTCTACTTTCATGTTTTTGAGGCCTGCTGAGTTTGCCTACAACTTTTACTAGAAATAACCAAATGTGTTGAAGAGAATATTAAGGGCCATAAAGAGTATGGTATGTACCCACGCATCCTAACAAATCCAATAATTCCCTTTCTTTGATATATTTATTATACGATGTGATCGGATTATGACCCATCTCCCTCTCAAATCTCCTTTTTGTTCCTTTTTACTGTTGGCTTGTCATCACTAGGGGTTGTGTCGTACTGTCGTTGAAGACCTTTTCTCTACTGCCTTGGATGATTAAGTTTAGGGGGCAACTACGATGATCTTAAGTTATGAAAGAAAGTCATGCTCCAATTGTCACACCCATTGGTCTGGATTATTCCCATATATAGCATATATTAGCACCTTGTTTCTTCCATAATGCATGCATAAATGAGCTTTTGGTTCCCAATCAGTGCTTGAATTGGAGTTGTATAAAGGTGATGCGTTTTAGTATTTTGAACTGAAAGATGGAATACAATTGGATTTTTTCTACTTCACTTTATGAACAAAAATTCTTTATTTCTTGTATTTTTTCTTTTCTTTCATTCTAAAGAACGGAGCCGGAAGATATTCTCTACTAGCGAGTACCGACGACAACGACAACAACAACAATCGAGTGTAAATTTTATTTAATGGGGGTGTTCAGGATTAGGATATACGCAACCATACCATGTTAAAGAAAACAGAAGGGTTGTTTACGAGATTGACCATTTGTTGAATTGAACCCGCGAGTAGGGACGACATTATAGAAATCCTAAATATGATCTATGAAATTATGAATTGAATGGAAGGGCGGTTAACTAGCTTGAGGAGTAGGCGTGAGTACGGTATGGGTTAAAAATTGCAAGTTCCAACCAAAATTTACTGACGTTGGATAGCTTAGCTAGAGCCAGCAGCTTTATGCAGGTTTTTAGCTTTTGCTTTAGCCTTGTGTTAGTCATTGATAGCCTGCGTCTTTGTAGAAAAATCACGGGCAAGAACAAGCAAGTCACAATTCTGTCTATCGAAAGCCCGTCATTTTATCCTGTCATTTCACACCAGCTATTTTCCATTACTCATAAATACCTCAAGCCAATGTTAGATTTACGAGTACTCGTACAAGAGATACCCTGTCACGAAGTACTGTTTTTATCGTACGTGAGTCCGCAGACGACTGAAAGATTTCAGTAGTCCCTTCTTTTTAGTCTTTTATTAATTATTAAATAACACAAAAAATACACTTAGTTACTAAGTTACGAGTAAACTACTCCGTATATGATTATAAAATTCCTTGCTAGACCGAATTTATGATCTGTGTGCTTCTTTAAACGAATTTGATCGCAATTTGCCGTAGAAATAACCTAGTGTCATAATTGGTCAAAGACTCAAAGGTACCTCTAGGCTCTAGCTTGAATTGCAGTTCCTGAAGCTCTGTATATCTATCATCTGCCCATCATTCTGAAATAATGGTTTATTTCTACATCACGATATTCAACGTTTGCGGTGCATTGTCTTCGACCGATATGTTAGGACACTTTCTTGCTTGTGCAGGTGTGAGGGGATTATCCCTCACTCCCCCGGTTCAAATAATTTTGTGATTCACTTTTATTTTTAATGTGCAAAATTCATTCTACGTATAATAAAGTTGTGATTTGTCATTGAAAAATAGTTTTTGGTTATTAAAAATCACGTCAGTGTAGTTGCTTGGGTAATCTTATTATTTATTATATTTATTATTGAGTGTCCATCCACTAAGATTTGAGTTTGTTGATGTTAACCTTGAGAAAAGTCAAAAGTCGATTAATGTTAGACAGCGTCAAAATTTAGTGTTGATTGTTGAAGATCACTATCGGCTTTACAGACAGTAAGAACGAAAGTTCGATCATATTAGTTGTTCACTTGTTTTTACATGAAAGTCAAAAAGGGTTTACAATTGAATAAAAGCAAATGTTTAATAGAAGTACGTACTTCATCCGTAAGCACCGAGATCTAAGTGGAATTCTTAAGTATTTATTTTCTTTGATTTTTACTTGAATTGAATTTGAGAATATTCAATCCAATTTTTCATTTTGTTTTTGAGAGCCATATTCGGTCCAATTTAATACATTTGATAGTCAAAACTTGTTCTTATCATTTCACAATTTTTGAGTTCACCCAAATTCAGGGTGGAAAAGTTAGAAAAATCTCCAACGTGTCATCTACTATCTGATGTCCACTAGTACTGATAGTTTGACACTGGATATACAGGTGTAATCATCAATTAAATGTATGTACAATGGGTGAAAAAATTGATCGAAGGCGTCGATCGACGACAGTGAAGCTAGGCTCCAAGACTGTTTTGCATGCAAACTTGCATGAGTGAAAATATGCATGGAGACAGATTTTCTCATGGCAATCATTTTTATTAGTTTGAAAAAGAAGACAAGGAATAGTTGAAAGAAGAAAAATAATGAGGAAAACTTTGTCATTGATGGGGGGCAAAAGTAAGATCGAGGGAGACCACTTTTGATTGTGGCAATGATAAGCTAGCACCGAGCCAGAGCAATGGCACTAAAATGAAGCTAATGCCCAGTTGCCCATGCTGTCTGGTCCATTTCTTTTTTACTAAGGATAGGAAAATTGGCGGGAGCCAAATTTATTGGACGAACTCGCGAACCATGGCCTACAATACACTTAGGGCATGCATAGTGCTTAACTACTTACAGAGTACTAAACTGGACTGCACTAATTGGAAAGATAAACTTTTTTGATTAAGGCCTTGTTTGGGAGATAGCAGTTAGTAGTTAGCAGTTAATAGTTAGCAGTTAGCGGTTAGCAGTTTGACTAGTAGTTATCAGTTAGCAGGTATAAACTGTTTGGTACATTTATTATTAGCAGTTAATAGTTTACAGTGTAAATTTGTAAAGATAACCAAACTACTCTATGAAAATGCTGTTGTCAATAGCATTTGGGGAAGAGTAGTTTCGTAGACCCAAATGCTCTTGAACCTACTCTCTACCAAACATCTCTTTTATGGTCAAAACTACTCTTATAACTACAAACTACTAACCGCTCTTACTAACCGCTCTTTGCCAAACAAGGCCTAATTGTTTTGACATACAATTACTTATTAATTTCTATCAATTAAACTTTGATGAGAATACAAAGTAAGACCTTTCCAATGATATATAACGAATTACAAATGGATATTTGTGTTACAACTTTTTACGATAAAATAAAACGACATGAGATGAAGTGAGAATAAGTTTTCAAAAACTATAGAGAACATCACTGATAGAACAATAGGGGTATCATTGAAAATTATATTGACACTCCTACATTGAAACATCTTGCATTTCGTCTAATTCTCTTAGCCAGATTATGCATCGTATACTCACTCAGTCACTTATATGAGGTTCCTTAAATTGGGAAAATAGGGTCAGCTCACACGTCTTTACAATAGTGGCAATACTGTACTGCTCTCAAAGGAGAAAAAATAACTCATTGAAAAAAGCCAGACCCCACGTCATGCAAAATTTTAACGCTCCGCCTGCAATCTAGCCTGCGTATTGCATAGCTACTAGCTACACTGCAGTGTACAGCTCTTACTTTCTTCAAGTATTATCTGTATGATTGACTATTTCCACAATAACAATAAATGAACCCTTACTCCATTCATAGTTGATCTTCTCCCCCTCTTAGCATCTCTACCGTTGCTCTAGTTCTACTCTGGACTCTTGTTCACCACAAAATTTGTGTTAAGAGTTGTACAGTACGTGATTTGTACTTGTACAAGCGTCCCTTGATAATTCACAACAAGATATAAAGACATCATGGTTTTCAACTAAATCTTACAAGTTGTGAACCTAACGATTTCACTAATATCATAGTACTACTTGCTGCAGTACATGACTAGATCTATGACCCTTTGGCCTTATGCTCATAATAGTAGAAGTCCTTAAATTCATCCTAAACTATTAAGTTTACTACAGATTTTAAAATGTTATTTTATTGGAACAGTAGAGACAATAAGCAACCATGTACTGTATATCATTAATAAAGACTAAAGAGTGAAGAGGAACATTGAACAAATCACAAGCTAATAATAGTGTGATAATGAGACAAACGAAAACAAGTTTGGATTCCCCCTAGGAAGGAGTCTGTGGTAATTGAAGTGATCAGGTGTAGAGAAGTGAGAGCAGAAGATCCAAGACAAAATCTAATACAAGATCCGCCCGGATGAGAGAATGAGAGGGTCAACACCACACATAAAAATCACAATAAAAGAGACCCAGAGAAACAGACAGAGACCAGATTATTGTCAAAGAAATAGTATTCTTTAATAAAAGGCAAAAGAAAACAAAAACAACACAGTCTGAGAGCGACCACAGAGACAACAAAAAGACTGAGGGAGCATCCGTATAAGTATTATGCACACTACTGCGTGCATTTAGGCATAAAAGTCCTCAGGCTTACTTCCTCTAAATACACATATTACACACATTGCTCAAATTAAAGCTGCCCAGTAGATAGAATTCTCTCCCTCTACACAAACCAGCTCTCTGATACGTCATGATCTGAGGGGGCTATGCAAAACGCGGGTCAGGTCACATTCACCCTTAGATTCTCTCTTTCATCTTCTCGAGATACTCCTCTCTCTCTCTCTCTCCTCCCTCTCCCTGTATCATCAGCAACACTGCTATCTACTTTCCTTTTGGTTTGTCATGCCTTATTAGGGTCTGTGTAGATAGAGAAATACAGACAGAGGTCTCATCCTCTTTGGCTTTTCTGGTAGGGAAATGGTCAGACTTTGTAATAAATTTTTTACTTTCATACATAGGATAATCCTAGCTTCCTCCTTGTTAGATTTTCTTTTCACAAATTCAGAAACTGCATGCCTTCAGTTCCTACACCCGGAAAAAAAGTTTTACCTCAGCAACACTCATCTAACACTACCACTAAGCTAGTAAGCTAGGGTGTTCCCCCAAAACAATCAAAGTAACAAACTATCTTTTCACTACCTAAAGAGTGTTCAATTAACCTTAAAATGTAACTCTCCCTTCTGGTATACTGGGCTACTGGCCACTAGTCTTTTCACTAATTACACCTAGGGAACTCCCGTCTGCATAAGCATAAGATTTTTTTTCCTCAGCAAAATCTATTCGCAATGCATACACATGATTCTACAGTGACATACGTTTATTTCGTAGACCATATATTCCTCAACTAAGAACTCATTGAGTCATTGTTAGTTTAGTTTGGAATTAGGACTACCGTCTGAGAGATGTTGAGAAACAACAATGTTTTGGTTACATTGTGGTGTCGTTTATATTCCTCAACTAAGATATTGGCCAAAACGGGTCCACAGAAATATCGACAGTTTCGAATCATTCCAACGGCATCAAAACTCAAAAGTTCAATAGAGGGACTAACATAGAACAAAAAATATGGGGAAAAAATCCAAATAAAATAATTGAAGGCAGCCCTATCACAAATTCATCCTTACTCCTAGGACATTGTTTGTATTCCATAAAGAGAATAGAATGGAAACAAGAAAATTCTAATAGTAGTAGCAGTAGAATAAGAAACTTGTATAAATAATTGAATCACCATCTGCCAAAGTGGTTGGTTGGTTGGGTTGCTTTCAAAAAGAACAACTCCAATTACCAGCAGTGGTAACAAAGAGGTGCCTTTCATTTCATGTCTGCTACCATTTTCCCAGCACAAACCATATTAATCTATTGTATATCATCATATTCCATTCCCCTTCCCCACCTCTCTCTATCCCACATAATTAGGTATGGAAAATAAGTAGGAGTAGTACTTTAAGTGAAGGTGTATATTTATGGCATTTTCCACTCACAAGATGCATTTTTCTCACTCGGTAAAGCACAAGGCACATTTGACTTCAGAATGTGTTGAAAAAGACCCCCCACAAAAAAATTGATGTAACCCCATTGTTTGCAGGTGATAAATCAAAGAAAGGCCAATAAATTCACGGTCCCTGTTTCACACATTAGACATTAATCATCTGTACTACTGTATTTGGTAAAAAGATGTTTGTTTTCAGTTCGGTCCCTTCAATCTTAAAAAGGAATCAATTTGCTAATCACTCAATTAACTGCAGAGACAGACATGATAACAGCCCAATCTATCAAGAAATGTGGTAGACATAAGTGGGATTAGTTGAGAATTGAGACAACAAGAGACAGAATTCCCATTGCGAAGATCACATTTTCAAGTGTCATGTACACTTTTTGTTTGACAGGTTCCAGTTGACACTGTTTATATATAACCCGTGAACCATTATCTAATTAAGGATACACATGCGACCCTACTCCACCTCATTGTTACAAAGTTGTAGTTTGTAGATGAACATTATCTAATCGTTAGTACTGAATCAATCTATCACCAATTCACCAGCATACAATTATATGTACATATACAAACTGAAGATTTCGCTTTGTAAACTCTTACGATTACAAATAAGGGCCTGTTTTTCCCATATTCGAAAAACTTATTTTCAGTTATGTTTATGTTAAGTTAATTTAAATTAAGCTCGTTTCTTGTGATCTTAAGAAATTATACTAAGATATCCATTCGTAATTCTTTAAATATAATTGGAAATGTCCAACAGTCTAACTATTCATAAAAGCCAATATTGATAGGGTTTTAAGAAACAGTTGAGTGTCAAAACAAATAAACAAAAGTTCAATTCAACACATTTCAGTGAAATTTCGAAGTGAAAAAAGCACGCCCAGAAGCAAATATCTTCTACACTCAAAATGATATTGATTTTAATTGCTCTCCATTGCAGTTGATCACAACAGTATATCACTTCAATCTTGAAGCTTCGTGCCATCTGCCTCCATAGGCATTACTCAAGATTGTCAAGTCCTTAAACTAAGAAGTTGAGCTCTATAATTCTGAATTTCCTTAGTCTACACGGCTATGATTAGACTCAGCCACTCAGGCATGATAATGCAAGACAAATTATGATAGTGTGTGTTATTATGGGTTAACGGGATATGTCCAGGACCTTAAGTATCATGACAACTGTGCACAACAGCAGTGCAGTAGTTGGGGGATGAGCGATGAGCCCAACAGTGAACCAGCCCAACAGCTCATATGCCGACAACATGCCCAAAACTTAAAGCTAATCCGGAGCAACAGCTTCTGGGTCAAAATACACATGATAAAACAATGGGCCAGGCTGAGTAAGCATTCTAAATACTTGTGACTTTTGGGCTATACTTCATCAGCCACTCTCCTGCTGATCAGGGGCCTCAATACAACATCGTGAGAACCGTTTCTGGAATAATTCTCAAAGTTTTTAGGACATGGGAGAGAGAAGGAACTTAGACGGATCAGGTTGAACACGGCTACAGAACATATCTATTTTGGTCATACAAAAGAAGGGAGAGCTAAATTTCTAGGTAACACTTGCTAAACAGAGATCGATAGATCCATGATTAGCTTTACTTTCATCAACCTAACACTTGTTCCAATCACGCAAACCGCAAAATTCACACTACTCTGTGAAGGTTCCAAGCAGTTTGGTCACATAAGGATACCCAACTTGCCGGAGCCATAGTGCTAGACTAGACTCCAGGGAGGCAATAGTCCCAACCAGCCAACTACCTAGCACGAAGCCCCCAAGTAGATGACATATGGCCACAGGATTAGGAAGAGCTGGACACAAAAAACAATGAACCTCTAGAATGCTCAGCTTCCCATAACCTGGCAATTTCGTCAGACTTGGTACTGTGCTAACACAACCATTCACCATACCACAGAGGCACAGACAGATGATATATGGCCACAGGATTAGGAAGAGCTGGACAGGAAAAGCAATGAACCTCTAGAATGCTCAGCTTCCCATAACCTGCTATTTCGTCAGACTTGGTACTGCACTAACACAACCATTCACCATACCACAGACAGATATGACAAATTTCCTGGGAGGCAACGGTCTTATCAAACAACAGCAATTTAGCATATTCCTCAAACAAAATCAACTTCATGAGTGATCACCGTACCAGTTGACCCATTTTCAATAGTATTCATAGTTCAGTGTATCAAGATTCAAGAGCTATCTGTACAACAATGTATCGTGTAATGTCGCACCCCCCTACGCCCGCCCGCAAGCACACACACCCCTCTTCAATTTCTCCCCCAAGTAAGATGTGAGGCAGTCAAATTATTCTCCAAAGTAGATTGTCCCATATAAGCCTGTTAAACTAACAAGACACTGATATAACGAAATAAGGCAAAACAATCTGCTCTTGCAAAGAATGACACATACTCTACATGCATCATGCATGATCCGTCAACGGCTTCATGACACCGGGACTTTGCAGCAGACGTTGAAAACATCCTCCAGTGGGGCATGATCACCAGTCCCCTCATCCTTCCGAGCATACAACAATTGCTTCCCTTTGAATACAAACATTCCTCCCTGAATAAATCAGAATAAACGGAATTAATACATGTCACGGAAATACCAACATTAGGCTTAGACGGCACAGTTTTCAACCTGCTGCAGAACACTGCTTCGATCATCAGGAGTAGCTTCAATTGTATAGTTCTTCACAGCCTTCTGAAGCGAATCAAACCTCGACCTTGAGAGAACCTTCGCCTGTTTAGACAGGAAGCACAAACACATAACGCGACATTAGATGATGAACACAATTTGTAAAAAACATTGAAAACATCATTGGGGGAAGGATATGTTACACTGGCAGGATTGAAAAATGTCCGCCCAAAACCATAGTATAGCCCTAAAACGTCATAAGCCTTGCGTTCAGGGTCAGCATAAAGGTACTCCATTGGAAATGGCAACTGAAAAAAGCCGACAGAACATTCAGATTGAAGAAAGTAGTGTTACACATCACAGTCGAACCTACTACGGAACGCATACAAGCACCAATTTCATAGATGAACATACAACGATGAAAGTAAAATGTGGCCATGAAGGTATACAAGACAACAAAGGTTGAGATACCATCAACCAATTCCATCACTTGGATGTTTACACTGTTGTATACTTGGATGACTTCAGTATAGCGCCTATGGAAAATCACATTTAATCAAATTTGCAATAGAGATACAATTCCAGGATCCTGAAATCTTCAAACTAAGAACATGGATCCAGTTATCCAGGAGAAATATAAACATACAGCACTAACAAAAATGAGGGTATCTTGATCTCTTTTTTTCACCAAGTTTCTCCCAAACCAAAATACTCTTGATTCACCGCATAGAGCACATCTGATTTTTTTTTAAAAAAAATCATCTCAAGACTGGTCTAATGGTCAAATACCGACTTCTTTCCCAATGGGTACAAGAATTGGTTCTTTGTTCCACACCTTCCACTTCCAACTTTTGATTTGTGACCCAACTTAAACTCAATTGTTCGTGAATTTGTCGCACATTAAAACGGAGCACATAGTAAGTGCACTCATGTTCCAATGAAAGAGCTAACACTAATGTCGAATGTGATCAATCAACCCCAAACCGCAAACCTCGTATTTTCTCTCATCAATCATGCTTCTTATGGTGCTCCAACCAAATACTATCCAAAATTATAAGGCTATGTTCTCTATGACTTGCGCTGTGTTTTGTTCGCCTAACCAACAGTACATTGAAATCGACTGGAAAAATAGTGACTTGAACAAAAAATTATAATAACTAAACTGTTATATTAGAGTTCAACAAAACACATCCTCAATTCCCAGTTGTCAATTCAGTTTAATTTGGTTCGAGAATTATCAATTTTAATTGAGAAATAAAACATAAAAGAAATCAACCATGTATATAGTGTATACTCACTCTTTCAGCCAATAGGCGGGCTTTGTCAGCAGCACCAACACCAACAGCAATAAGCTTAACTCCAGCTGAATCAAATTTCTCCACTGTTTCCTTCAAAGTCGACGCTAGCTCCCAGCTGAATATTTCCCATTTCACACACAAATAACAATATTAATAACAATATATTACAGTATAGTATTAATATAAATTGAGTTATAGTATAAATTATCAAATTATACCAGCAAGGGCAACCAAAGTGCCTAAGCAGAGCAACGACAGAAACACCGTCGTTTTGATCCCAAAGGTCCTTGATATAGACAGGTTCACCGGAAGCTCTATATATAGTAACGTCCCCCAACATCTCCCCGATATTTTCGGAAGCTATGGAAGTTGTCGACACGCGGGGGACAACTCGGAGTCTGGCACGAGTTGCCCATCCACCGGATGAAGAGAGAGAATGGAGTGGCGATGATGAAACGAGTTTAACGCCGAGTTGTGATGATGGTTTTTTCAATATAGGGAGGAGCGGTTGTTGCTGAAATGGCGCTGCCGTTGTTGCTATTGCTATTGCTATTGCTGTTGTTGCCACCATATTTTTTGATTTTGTTTTTCTTTTTGGGTTGGTTGTTGATTGGGCTTGTTCTTGTGTAGAGTCGTGTTGATGGATCAGTGTAGATGGGAGGTTTTTAGAGGGCCCGCGTACACTGCAATGGAATTACTTGTATAGTTGTATCAATAGGGTCCATGAAAAATGTGTGGAAATGGTGTCGACTGTGGAGTACTTGTGTTGTGTAACATGAAAATTGGAACAAAAAAATAGTCGACTGATTTTTCCGTATATATATTTTGAGCTTGCAAGTGTGTTGCTCTTTATTAGGCCTTGGGTTTTGAATAAGGATTAGTTATTAAAAAAAACTCTTTCATATTACATGTCCCTTCCTGGGATGGGAATTGTTTGATTAGGGGTCAAATAATCTCGAGAAAATTTTGTGTGAACCTGTTTTATATATGAACGTGAGTGAGAAGGGTCATCATCGAGGGGTCATTATTGTGTGGTCGAGTGGTCTTTAATACCTAATCGAATATTTGAAACTGGTTCATATAATTTGTTTCCGATAATTTCAATCATTGTCCCTTTCTTAATCCACAACCTTGTAACTAAAAATGGGACTAGTAGAAAATCGACCCACAATCTCAATCTCTTTTCCCTAATCTCACTCCGACTTTGGTGTCTCAATGTATGTACCACTTTAATATCTACCGTCTGTGGTCTATTAATAGATTAAAAGAAAATACATTAAAAAATCACAGAAACCTGAAATCAAAGTGATACACAAATTAGTACTCCGTACATTATTTGAAACACCAAAACCCCTTTATATCAGTCCATGTACCAAACGAGCTGAAAAGTCCTCAACTCAACAAATGAAAGAAGAGAAGAGTCATTGTTCCTTTGATTCTTCATTTTATAGAGTAGATAAACATAAAGTCATAAACAAAAGGCAAATACGAGTTCCACTCACATTATGTGAGCATGAAGTGAGAATAAAACAAACTTAAAAAGCTTAAAATAAAGCGTTAAGGAGATTTGGGAGGAAAAGATATCATTATTATTACAACTAGTCACGTGGGGGAGGGGTGCGTTACTCTTTCATGCTGTCACACATTTCACACACACGCTCCTAGCCTTTTTCCCCTTTATACCCCTCAATCGATTTGAGACCGAGACAGAAAGAGAGAGGTCGAAGTAAAAAACACAAGTGAAGTGCTAGGTAAAAAAGTTACAATAAAAATGTAAAAAGGAACATGCTACTCCATAAAAAGTACTCCTACGAAGATGCATAGATCGATTGATCTGATGATGGAACAAGACTACAAGAGCGTACCCTCGACGGACAGATGCAAGTAAAATGGAACAAAAGCATACGTATATGGGATTAGGGAGAAAATAGGAAAGGTCATAGTTGTCCTTTTACGATTAAGGTGACGTAGATGCCTATTTTTGTCTTGATTTGGACTTCCTGTCCTCGTGAGATAGGGATCCTTTGTCCTTGATAACTTCCGTAATCTCCTAGACGTGGTTAAATTATTGATTAATTAAGTGGACGCGAAGTTATTCTGTTTGACCTCCTAGAATTGGTCTAACGATGCAAGTTGTTGGGGCTCAAATGACAAGACGCCCCCAAGCACTTTTGTTGTAGTTTCCATTTTAACAAGGAAAACTAGGACTGTTTTCCTTAACTTGACTAATTTGACATAATCTGAATTGAACTAATCTTGTAGTTTCCTAATTTTGACGCATATTTAATATTTACTTGCGACTGTCCGACGCGAAGTGGCCTTCGTCCTTGCGGCCTGGCCACCCGTGTCGACGTCGATTGAGAAATATCGGAAACAACCTCTCTATTTTCTTAAACAGGGGTATGGTTGCGTACATCCCGATTCTGAGCATTCCCATCTAATGGGGATACACTCGATTGTTGTTGTTGTTGTTGTACTTGTTAAACCTCTCAATACAAACTTTTATGAAACTTATTAGTGAGATATTTACGGTGTTATGCAAAGAACTACTAGTGGATATCGATATCACAA
>ONZK01002067.1:79995-92546 GCA_900322385.1 Pharnaceum exiguum | reverse complement strand
GAGAAAGGAGCACAGATTGAGATGGAGATCACATAATAGACCTGTTTCTTTGCACTCGTCTTTTTGAGTTGGTCGTGATTCATATAAGACTTCTGATGTGCCCAGCAGACCATGAGCTGCATACCAGAAAACAGAGAGATCAGCAGGTAGATCTCCGCGAAGATTATTTATAGTGGCCATAGCTAAAGATGAAGACTAGGATAGGTGATCAAACCCCTGTCAAGAAGAAAATGATGATAAGATCAAATGCAGTGACATGGTCAGACTAACATCCATGCTTGCAGCTGGATTTCTTGCCCAAAAAGAGCAAATTTAAGAAGACCCGACCAAATCTCAATAAGATGGTCTGTAATCAGCTATCTGAATGACTCAAACAGTAGCCCCTAAATCTGCCATTGCGCATTTTACCTAGTCAAGCAGTCAGACAACTCAGGGACAAAACCCAGACACTCACTGGCACGAAAAAAGAAGCAAAATACACAAAAAAAAGAAGAGAAAGTGAACCAGACAAAAGAAAACATAGCAAAAGAAACCCAACTCTGGATGTCTATACACCAGTTCAGCCATACAGAACACCACCATGGTTGTGAAAGTACTCAAATCCGTTCTTATAGAAATCATATCCAATTTGTTTCTGTTGTCATAAGTTTATACAAACACTGCTAAACTACTGATACACAGAACAAATTCCAGTAGTCACAACGCAGTAAACAGCTCAATGAACAAAACAGCACTTCTTGTGCAGGCTAACAGGCATCACCCTCTGGAAAGACTTATGACCAAAATACCACACGCACACTGCGTTGTTCTTGAAGTACAAGTGGTAAGTGAGACGGGATTGTTTTTTGTCCCCTAACTAACTTGGCTTGCCATCACCCTCTTTAGCGGCTGCTTCTTCTTGAAGGCGTTTCTGCCAGTATTCCTCTAAAGGAGGTCCAAAGATTGCTTTGCCAGAGATAACTCCAACCCTACAAATTTTGATAAGGATAAATTTGCTGTATAAGAATGCTGAATGGAACAATGATTTACGCTCATTGCACGGACACATAAGTATTCAGACATGTTCTTTACAACTTAAGTTCAATTCAGTTTTTGCACTTCAGCTCATAACTTGCTAACGTAAATAGTTTCGATCCTGATCTCATTCGTAGTTTTAAGTATATATCATTGGAAATGTCTCACCATATAGTCTCGTAAACATACAAAATTGATAGGGGTTTGATAATTGATTATGGGTCAAAACAATCAAACAAATTTTTTAGTTATGTAAAGTTCACCTCTAAACAACACGCCCTCAACAATCCACCAAGTTGAAAGTTGAAACATGTAGACTTTTCATTCACCCAGATATCATGAGATCACAAAACCCAAGACACTGCTTGCAAAACTGCATCAAAAAATTACCTACCGTTTTCTAGTAATAACCACAATTACCAGTTTAGTTCAGTTGGGGATTATTAGTTCACAATTAACAATTTCACATAAGTCTAATTGAAAAGACTTTCCTTCAATCAAAATCATAACATCAAATTAAAATGACCCCAATTTAGCAACTATCCATCTTATCATTGAACTAAACCTGCACACATCCATTTAATGCTACCCTAACTCAAAACACACAAACCCCAGTAAAGATAGAGGAGAAGAAAAAAAAAAACAGAACTGCGATGATTATTGAAAAAAAAAGAAAGTAATATTTGGGGAAAACAAAGAGAGACTTACACGACAGCACCGATAACGAGCGGTAGTGATGGGAAAAAACCACGACGAAACATAATTTCTCTTAGCTCAACGAATAGTGTGATTCGCAGAAATGTTAACAGGGATTTTAAGTAGTCTCTCTCTCTCTTATTTCTACTTTTTTTTTGGTGATTATTTTTGTTGGGCTTGTAGATTTATTCCGTGGACTAGAGTCATGATGTTTAGTTTGGGCCACATTGTTATTGTAAATGATGTTTTGGAGGCCCAATTTCTTCACCGATATGATAGGATGTGTCAAAATATGAAAATTGTAAGTAATTCTGTTTTTTTACCTAATATTCACAACAATATATAGTTGATTTTAGTTCAAATTCAAGGAGTATCATTGTAGCCATTTCAATTTTCGGTGTAGAGTAGCCATCTCCAATTTAAATGAAGTGCATGCCGATCCTATAATCTGTCTTAGACGAATGCTTCTAGATAGTCCACGCACTAACATTGCTGCGCACTCATAACGCCATGAAGACCATCATGAGTGGTTACCCCGTATCCTTTTCTATTTCTTCGTTAAATTGATCCGTATCTTTTGGTATTTCATGTGCGTCATGAAGGGTAGATTGTTCAAGAATACGTAATGCCATGTAGATTGTTTCACATCGCGGAAAGAAGGAGAGAAAAGGTAGTACATGGATTACTCTATATCTTAATACTCCATAGCATTAAGTTTTGCAACATAAATCAAAAAAAAAATTGTGTGCTAGCCACCTCATCCTTGACATGGATCAAAAAATAAATTTTACTCGGGTATTGTTTGTCGGAAAAAACTGAGGAAAAAAATGAAAAATACTAATTGCATTTAAAATTAAAACTGTAACACTATACACTAACAAAATACAACCTAAGTCTATGATGCACTCACTCATGTACATAACTATGTACAAATACACCCTTAACATAATTGAGTAAGAAAACAATTGTTAGTATACAAAGAAGAAAGAAAGTAATAAATTATCAAATTAATCTACAAAATATAGTTGATTTTAGTTTTAAATTCGAACCCGTCCCGGCCGCTCGAATTGACCAGCCTAGCTGTTGAGATATACTACGAGTCTACGAGTGTACAGATATCCAGTAGTCTAGTAGTAAAAGACCGCTGGCGCGCTGCTGTACCTTGATAAGGCGGAGGCAGCACTTAATTAGCAGCCATACTAAAGAACACAAAAGCAAATTTCTTGCAACTTGCATTGTGGCATGCAATAGAAATAGATATAAGAGTATAGATCATGTAGTTAATAGATTGGTCCCTTGTAATCCAGGAAAGTGGAAACTCTCGTCAAGCCAATAACTTTGCAGAATGCGAGCTAGATATAGTTGACCTTCTACTTTCGAGAACATTAATAGCAAAACAGAGACCCTCTGGGAGCTAGGAGGATTGAATTGAGGACGAGTTGTAAGTTTAACCAAGCTAGAGTGACCTACAAAGAGAAACTGAGATATGTAAGTGGATCATTGCCTCATTGGCCGGAGAGTAGTATGTAGTGACATTTCCATAAAACCATGCTAGCTAGCTAATGTGGTGATGCCTTGTTGCCTAGTGGGCTAACATTTGAGCTAGCTTATAAGCAAAGCACATTACGCCCATTCTGTATGTGATCTACTCTACTTGCCGTCTCCCCATCCATCCATGAATTCAATTGACATGCATATACCATTTACCAATAGCATGTGGTATATATGCTAGTCTTGGACATTAAGTTTAAAGTTGTCGTAATGATATTAAGGTGTAGAGACTCTTTTGGGAACGATGCTCATATTCTAGTTATTAAGGCTAAAAAGCGAGAGCTTTTCCTTTTTACTTTATATACAGTGTGTGGCCGAGATAATCTCGAAAGTAGTATATTTTATACAAAAAAACAGGTAAAATTGCATGATATTGAAACAACTTGGATACAAACTAAATTCATTTGAATTAGGAAGAGAAAAATTAATTTGAAATTATTGTTTTAGCCGAAAGAACAAAGACTTCACCAATGATTTTCAATTTATTATCTCCCTTGTCTCAATATTGCGCTGATTATCATACACAAGTAACACAATACTCCGTCAAATATGTTAAGGAGTACTTCGTCTGTTTCTAAATCTTATCCATTTGTATTGCGGCACATATTTTAAAACAGTTTAAGCAAAACCTAATTTAACTAGTGAGAATGAAATAGAATTGGGAAATGAAATTGGGTTGGGTTGTAAATTAAATAAGTAAAAGGGCATATAATGACAAAAATGAAAATCTAAAATAGAAATGGGAACAATGTGTGTTGCGTTCTTGCAAGTTATTAATAAAATCTCCGTTTAATTATAAAAAAAAAAATAGAAATGGGAACAACATTAAGAGACAAATGGAAAATAAGAGACATGCTTCACAAAATGTAATCAAGAAATAAAATATCATGAACTGACGAACATAAAAAATTCATGATACTTAGCTTATCGAGGAATTGAAAATGGTATATTTCAGGATGAGCAAGACAATGGTCATAAAATATTATGGAAACAGTCTTCCGATTTTTCGAATCGGGTAAGACTGTATACATTAAACGTAAGACTACACTGTGATGTTGTTGTTGATTATGCTACATGGATGATGGGTGTGGATCTTCTCCAGTTGAATGACAATCGGGGATATCCAATTATGACAATAAGAGATATCCAATTACGTACATACACATTCTATGGTGCATTTTTGAGGGAAAATAGAGGGATAATTTTGTGACTAAATAAATAAGAGAATATTCTATGCAGTAGAGTAGTAGACTAGGAGGTATAAGAAGGACAGGAAATCTCCCATTATGGAGTACTTGAGAAGAACAAAGCGCATCGGTGATGGAACTATGGAAGAGTACATGCACAGTGAAATATCTCGTCATAAACTCATAATCAACATATACTATATACTGATCATGATAACAATGTATTCTTATCCTTAAATATTCAGCTTTCTACATTGCCACGTACTGTAGTACAGATACAAAGCCTTTACTCGTTAATGGTATCCAAAGGATAGAAGAAATTAGATACAACAGGACCATGTGTTCTTGTTGTATCATATTGTAATTACTAAACTACTGATGATCACTAGAGCTGTTGTATTGGCTAGAGTAATTACTAATAGTGTTGCAATAGTGAGACTCCTATTCAAGGATTTTGATGTGATTGAGTGTAGATATAATCAGTATGAGCCACAGAAGTGCTCTTCGTCAGGCATTCTTCTTCAGTTAGTCCTGTACAACTCTCGTTATCATCTACCTGGACTTGCTCTGCTCCCTTGCCCTGTTTCCATGCACAAAAATAATCACATAAACAATAATTTCCAAGATTCCTACAAATTATTGTAGTTTCACAAAAAGAAAATTCATGGTTGCAACAAAGAAGTACGTGAATGTTTTTTTTTTTTTTTGACCAGATGGATTTATTGTACCACGCTTGATTGCTTGCATGCTTACCTCATGATCAGAAGCTGGGTAAGGGCGAGTGGCCGAGATCATAAGAGTGCTAGAGCTAACAAGAAGCGATATTAGCAGCAGAGTGGCGAGTAGCTTGGCCATTGATTTATGTATTGGTTCCTTCAAATTGTGTTCTTTTATGTGATAGGATAAGGAGTTGGAATGAGAGAAAGAGCGTTCTGCTTGGTGCGATGTGTGTTATGGTGTTCAGTATATATGGCTAAGAGGAACTTGCACATACATTTATATAGAGCATGACAAGACCGGTAGTTGGTGTGAAGTTTGGGTAAGCTAAGGTAGAATGAGAATCTACTAATCTAGAGAATGTAGAGATAGACATTCCAATTTAATTTATTATCACTACTATGGAAAAGAATCAGCGGCGATAATCCCTTGGTTTGATTTTTGACTAGGAGATCACAGAATCACAACTTTTTAGGATTGATAAGTCTGAACTCTACCTTGATAACCTTTCATGAGTTATCCTAAAGAAACAAAATGGGGTCTCAAAGCCAAAGCATAATCACCAAGTTGCATTGTGTGTTAGTAGTTTACACGGTTGAATGAATGAAAAGAGGAATCTCCTGATTTCAGTTACCTCTGTTTCTCCGCTACACATCTTAAATAGTTAAATCGATCGTCTAGTCAAAATAAGTGGGTTAATGATGGCAGATTTAACCGCAGGTATATATCTTTTTATGGGTACATACATTTGGTATCTAACGTTTTCTCAATGCATGTATAAAGGAGTCCGGATCCTCTAGGCCAAAGTTGTGTGCCACAATTGTGTGCCAAACTCTCTCATTGGTCAAGATTAATGAATTATTTTTTTAATCCTGAAATACATCTATCTTTGTACAATTATACGGTAGATGATGTTCTTCACTTTATATTTTGCATTTGGTCCTCCCTCATTTCCGTCAAAAACTATCAACTGCCACTCTTTTTTCATCACAGAGCAGCAGTGCACCACCACCCATACTCAAGTATTCAGAGTTCCAAACTTACAAAAATTAAGAGTTACTCCGTACTATACTTAAGTGTTTCCCTCTATGATTGTCCCTTCGATATTGCCTGGGTAACAATATTGAATTGGTATTTACTTCTTCATTATGATCATGTCTAAAATAAGAGATAAATCGTCTTGACCTTCAAATAATTTGAGACTGTGAGGTAATATCACAATAAAAAGTTATCAACATCACTAACTGAAAAGCTGATGGCACGTTATTGATTTTTTTAACTTGCACATCTTGTACGTGCCAAGCACAAGCAGCAAGTCAATAGCAGATTCAAACCGACAATCACTCCATGAACTAACAGTAACTCTAGCCTTAATAGCCAAATTTAATTCACAAGGGTTTTACTCCAAATTCATAGTCTTACCTTGAATAAGATTCATTCTCTTGCTCAGTTACTTTAAAGCTTTGTTAAAGGGCTACTAATTACAATAAAATTATTGTGTTGCTCCATTGTATGAAAAGTTTGTGCGAATTGTTGAAGGTTATATTCTGCTGTTATTAGGCTTCGTCAATTTACATCTTTTGAAGATGTAAAAAGGAAGGGTGAATTAAGAAAAAAGGGCAAAAGTTTTTGGTGTAAATGGAAGGAGTGAAAAGGAAAAATAAAAACATGTCAAGACCCAAGTACATAAACATCTACCGTATAATACAGTCATGTGGATAAATGTACAAAGAAAGATGTATTTTGGGATTAAAAAAATAAAACATAAATCTTGACCAATAGGAGAGCTTGGTACACAAGTGTGGCACATAAAAGTGGCCTAGAGAATCCGGACTCTGTATAAAGAGGTTCTCATAAAAATACTAAGTGGGTCATTTTGAAAACATTCTCCCAATTTTTTAAATCGAAGTAAGACTGGTACATGAGATGTTGTTGTTGTTGTGGACTTGATCAAGCCATCTAGTGGAATCATATGATGAAATCATATCATGATATACAGTATATTATCTTTGATTCAGATTATTTCAATTTTTAAGTTGAGATACAGAAAATCCGTTAATGCTCGTTAGCAGACTTCCGTTGTTTCATAGCTCATCCCAAGTTATCTCTGTGTGCTGATTGCTGCTTTTCAAAGTTGAAGTACGTCCAAAATGTAAGTTACAAAGTAAGGTCATGAACAAAAAATTACTAGATAGAGAAGAAAAACGACAATATATTATCTTTGTTAGACATAAATTGGTAAGGTAGCCATGCACTCACGCAGAATACAAACGAAAGCAAGGTTGAAAATTTGAAATTATTTCGGACCACCGTGATTTCTAACAGAGCTGACTGCCTGACTGATGAATGTAAGAGAAGTCAAAACAACCTATCAATTATATCAAGTCTGAGAGTCTGAGACCACAGTAGAAATGAAAGAATGACACGTACACTAATAGGCAAACAGCATTTTACATGAGCAGAGACTGGATCTAATCTAGATAGAGAAGAGAAGACCACTAATATGAGGTTTAGTGTGAGCGTGTGACCAAAAAAAATAAATGTTATTACATACACCTGGCTGGAGTTCTCTAGTTGCGGATGATGAATTGATGATGTATCCTTATGGTAAGATAATTAGGCTATAATTCTTAGGTACATTCGTTGGTGTATATACATACATCGGGAAGTGTTTTTTGTAAAACATTACAACACAATGCTAATGGTATAAATGTGCTTATGGCTTATGTTAGAAATTTTATCTATGTTTGCTTAATTTGTGGATGTGCTATTGAAATTAACGAAAGAATAGTAAGAAGGAGAAGATCACTCCCCAATTAATTATCAATTTTTTTTGACCAAATTACCTTGAATTATTTAAGGTACGGAGTCTAATGTACTCATTTCAAGTGGATTTTATCAACTATAATCCCTTTTTCATTTTCTTTTTGTTACTAAGCTAGGTACTGTATTTTTTTTGGTTAGATATCCGTATCCCTCCAAGGCTCCAACAATCCAACACTTCAACGTGACCTGAATTTCTACATGTCCTTAAACATCACAAATCCTCAAAGTCCTAATTGATAATTGATAAAGCCGAGTATGACAGCCTTCTGTTAACATTTCTGTAGAATTTTCGATCAATTAGTTGACAGTTTGACACTTGACAACAATGAGCTATGTAAGGAAAAAGCTCAAAACCGTTGAACGCCATTAGATCATCCAAGGAATAAGCTGAATGGAGGTTGTGTTTTACCCTCTTTGACCAGAAACTTTTGAATGCCTGGAAGTACAAGTTCTTTCGGCCATGTTCAACATGTAATTATTACTCTCGTTATTAAGTCATTATTATTTGATTTGCTTATGTAGATGGAATCTTGCGGTAATGCCTTTACGAACCGAAAGTTCTCGTGATGAAAAATTGAGAATGTGAGATTAAACTCTCATTCACAAATTCTGTTGCCTCAACATTCTTTCTTCCACAATGACCCCTCTAGTAAAGTAGTCTCCCTCTTTTACTACTACTACTCTTGAGATATCTCATGCGCTATTAAACTGCCAGATAAATCATATCGTATGGTCCTTTCTTGATGGGAATGTCAAATAGTTAGTCAATCATAAAAGGTTTGTTCTCCATTCCGAAATATATCACTTTTGACATTAAAAATTATGATCATTGAATTCTTCTCAGGCTTACACACACAATGACACAAAGAGCGCAGCTTTTGATTTAAATCAAATCATTAACTCAGTATAGATAAACAGGTAATACGACATGCAATCATGGGACAAGGCTCAATAATAATCTCAAAAGGCTAACCAATAACTGGTGTAAGCAGTAAGTTGTATCTTTTTTTCCTTTGTGTGGTGTAGGTAAAAGTAGGCAAATCGACTAAAAACGAATCCAACACGCTTTGATTCGCCATCATCGTGCCTGTACATCGTTCAACCCTCCTGCTAAACAGCGCTAATTGAACCTATGTAGTGTTACAAAGGTACATGTATCTAGCTAGTATATGCTTATCTTCTCCTAACTTTTTGTTTTTGGTTTCCACAAGGTTTCTTAATCCCTTTGGGCCTAAGGTTAGTCCTCACTCGCGATGCGTGCCTGCTGCTGATCTGAGGGAATTTTACACATGGTGGAATTGAATATATGATCTATTACTAATTAGATTGTCCCCATATATGTGAATTCAATGAGACCCTACACCATTGAGCCTACCCAATCAAGTTGCCTTTCTCCCAACTTTGACATAACGAGTATGGCATAAAAATAAAATTTAGGCATATTATATGAGCCACATTATTTTAATTTACTAAGAAACAAAAAAGAAACTACAGTAATTGGTCCCATATATGACGTTTTCTAATTATCGTATTTTCTTTTTTGTTTTAATGGGTCTCATATTTCATGTCTTAATTTTTATTAATATGTCTTACTGTTTGTGTAAAGGTTAGCATACTTTTTCGTACACACACAATTTTTTTTTGCGTTTTTCATATGC
Organism: Pharnaceum exiguum; assembly: GCA_900322385.1. NCBI lineage: Eukaryota > Viridiplantae > Streptophyta > Magnoliopsida > Caryophyllales > Molluginaceae > Pharnaceum > Pharnaceum exiguum. The sequence goes on along the minus strand of ONZK01002067.1, from coordinate 82,897 downwards.
CTATACGTACCGTAAAAAGTAACTTGACAATAATACTTGAAAAATAAGAAATTTTTTTTTTCCTTTTCCCCATATGTAGGGACATTTCATAAATTGTCTGGAGTGGTCAGAAGCCATCCAATACAATTAAGTTTACACCATGCAAAAGCAATATCCTCGTGTGTTTAATGCCAAGGTTTCCATTTTGTAATGGCCATTGTTTTATTGTATATTTGATCTATGTACTGAAAGTGAGCGGGGAGAAACTGAGAAAGAGAACAAAGAGTAATGAAGGTGGTCAAAACTCGGAACTTATATGCATGCTTTAGGGTGGGGCTATGAGCAACGAAGTGTGAAAGAATAGACAAAATAAATTGGACAATAAATCAACAAATCCAAATAAAAACAGTAACACATTGATGGAACGTCTTCTAACGTTTTACATTGTTTAGTCAAAAAGGAGTTACAAAGCATTAAGGCGTGATCGAGAACTCATAGAGGTGCAAGATTTCAGAGCCATGTAATTGAATAATAAATTGAATGGGACAACTTGTGACGGAAAAAAGTTAGCAAATAACTTCAAGAGATGGCATGGTTTAGATTTGGATTTGTTTTGTGATTTCTTTTGTGGTTATTGATCGCTATCGGGACCTTCTTCTACCCGATGTGTTGTATCTTAATTGTACGTACTGTGCATGATCATCCACATCAGCGAATTGATGTGGGTTGGCCGAACTGAAAGGAGTACGTCAAACCACATCTATGATTAATAGATAAGCACATCATATGCTTGCCCGTTTTGTGGGGAAATTTATGTGTACCATATACTTGTTGCTTGCCATAGTCTAACTATCTTGAGTTTCTGTCCAAGAAGGATATATATTGCGATAAAACAGCATCATTCTGAGGTTTTGCTATCGCGCATTAATGAGTCTTTAGATGACAGTCTAGGTAAGGAATATGTTCGGCGATAGTTTATTAGTTTTAGGATTTAATTGATGTTATATTCTTAAGCATAACTGCACACGTACGCCAAGGCATTAACTTGCTTTATTTCATAATTTCTTAGCCTTGCTATATGATTATTGAGGGTTGAGGCCTTGTAGACAATTTATATGTTTTGCGTCCCTAGCTCACTCCTCCCGTCCCCTAAGCTAGGGCTATTGTTCCTCCCTTATATTATGACCAAATAAATACTCTCTAGTTAAGTGATCACGCGTACGTACTGCGGTAGGAACCACAATACTCTAATTATCACAATGGAAAAGACAGGTATTTCAAGCCGTTGTATGAAGTCGATCAGTACCGACATACCGAGTTACCGACAAGAGGAAAGCTAAACTTGGCAGCTTCATGCTTCGTCAATGGACTGGTGAATTCCTTCTTTGCGTCCCTCGAGTGGTGTTCGTGTCTACATGTGAAAGACAGGTCCTCCGATGGTTCTGATGTTGAAGAGTTAATTTCCACCCATTGATGGAAAGTAACAAAGAAAGAAATTTCAAAATGTGATGAAATAACTGAAATCAGCGTATCCGTGTGAGTAAAACTTTTACACGAGTTATGATCTCGATCTGAATCTCTGATTGACTACTGAAGTTTAATTGTCATTAGTATTAGCTCAAATTAAGCTGCCATGTACGCAAACTTCCTTGAACAAATTAATACCAAGCAACAAGTGTACGTACCTTTCGATAATTGTATAAAAATAATTCAGTAATGAATTGCCTCTTCCTATCATCAACTTAGTTGCGTACCTCGGCTAGACAATAATAAAACGTCGGCTACACTATAATGAATCCTCGACAAAACAATAATGAACCCTCTCACCCAATCTCATATTATGAAACGAGTTCACACAATTTGTTCTTGTTGATAATAATCAAAATATCAAATCATATTCTCTATCAAAAAAAAAATGGAGTACTTATCAGGCCCAAAACCCCAGCGAGAGGCAGGTAGGCATTCAGACAGCCCAACTATAAAATTCTAATCTAATGGCCTAATGGGCCGGATCGATACACGTTATCAAACTACAATATGTCCACAGAACGTATGATTAAGTACATCATAGTCCTTAACTAGAGACTTGGCAAAAACTAACCGAACCTCGTGACCCGAACCGAATTACCCGATCCGTAACCCAAAATACATCCGAAAGATGCAACGTGAGACCCAGTTTTACCCTAACCAAACTGAACCCGACCCGGAAAATAATAATGTACTGTAAATGCATTTTTAATGTCAAACATTTCAAAATAATAGACCCGAAAACGACCCAAACCGAACAACAACTTGACCGAAAATAAGTAAACTAGACTAATCCAAACCGAAATCGACCCGAACCGAACCCAAACCGTTTAACGTATTTGCCAAGTCAATCTTTAACGATCTAACCTAGCCATTTACAAATGATAATCTTAGTTGTTTTTGTGAATCTTAATTCTGAAAATAATTTGAACGGCAGCCATACGCGCGGTTGATCCTTACAATTTGGACAAATTGCTGGGAATAATCCCTATTTGGAGCGATTTTTTCGGAATAATCCCTACTTGGGAAATAGCTGGGAATAATCCCTACTTGGGCACATTTGTCCGACAGTGGTCCTACATTGACGGCGTTAAAAAAAATACAAACCGTTAACTTTTTCGTACAATATCGTATAAATATACAATATACGTACAAAATGAACAAATACCCATCGTTTTTACATATATTTTATATTGTAAAAAAAAGGGTCAAAAATAACCTTTTATATATTATTTTTGAATCTTATTTCTAACTTTTTTTCTAAGAAATCACCCTTTTTACTTTTTATTAGAATTTTTTTGAAAATATGGTTTTAAAAAAAGTTACAAATGTGTTTTTGACAAGAATTTCTTAAAAACTAAAATAAAGTTTGTACACCTTCAAAAAAATTAAAAAG